>QANW01001771.1:3436692-3669270 GCA_003254865.1 Dryas drummondii
AATTTATGAACTTTTTCCCGGACCCCTCATGCTAGTTACCCGAGTAGGGTTTGGGCTGGGGTGGCACTATGATGGCCTGGTCGGTACTTGGGCGATCCATGGTGGGCGGCTTCTTCCCATATGTTTTGAATTCCGCAGTAGCATAGGCAATGGCCTCTTGCATGAGTTCTTTGTAGGTGCGCGGATTGCGGCGGTTGAGTTCAAACAAGAAGTCCCCTTCTAGGAGACCACCCTTGAAGGCGGCGAAGGCTACCTTATCATCACAGTCGCGACACCGAGATCGTTCTAGCTGATCAGAGAGGGTGGAAGGGAAGATTCGAAACTTCGTAATGTCATCAGCACCTTTAGATTCCAGAGCAGATCGAAAACTCATGAGGTGGTCATATGGGTCTTCCTTCCCTGTGTATGGAGTGATTTTGGGAGGTCGGACGTCGCCAACCGGCGGAGTGGATAGGATGCGAGCTGTGAAAGGTTCAGGCAGCTCCCTTGTTTCTAAAGATGGGTGCCCACCCCGACTTCCCCCCTCCACTCTTCTCAAGCGCTCACTGATGTCTATGAGAAGTCGTTGGAGCTGGTCTGGTGGAAGAGAGCCGCTGTTACCGGAGTCAGCGACTTGTTCACTTGTGAAAGTGTCATCTTCTGCGCGGCGCCCAGCCGAGAAAACCTGCTCTTCTCCCCGTCGTCGCTTAGGACGAGGAGCCTGCTCTTCCGCCAAGTGTTGGGGACGCAGGTGGGATTCGTCCCGGTTCGTCCCCTGCTCTTCTCGCCGAGAGCGGTTGTCGTCGAGCAGATGACGACAGTCCCGATAAATGTGGAACTCTTCAGAGCGGGTAGGATGCTCGCCAGATCGAGCCCGGCTGACCGAGTGGACAAGTCTCTTTTGGAAACCTGGAGGTGGGCGGCTACCTTCCCCTGCGTCCAGCTGACGCGAAACATTTTGGTCCCTTCGGGGGGGGGGGGTTATTCCTCTCACCACTCCGGAGAGTGGTGTGTTCGTCTCTGTCGTGGGGGTTCCTCCTCTCATCACTCCGGGGAGTGGTATGCTCTTCCCTGTCGCGGAGGAGTCGCTCATACAGCTGTGTTGTACCCTTTTGGAGGTCGAGCTGTTCCCGGGTTCGTTGGAGCTGAGCCTCCAATCTTTGGATGTATGTCTCCTGGTCAAATTCGGCAATCTTCTTGCCCCGCTTGTCGCCCAGTGGGGTGTTGTCGACTTGGTCGAGAATAGGACCTCCGTCAGACATTGTGGGGCTCGGAAGCTAGGAAGCTAGGAAGCTAGGAAGCTCGGAAGCTAGGAAGCTAGGAAGCTAGGAAGCTCGGAAGATAGGAAGCTCGGAAGCTTGGGAGCTCGGAAGCTCGGAAGGTCTTTGCACCTCAACTGAGGGTAGAGAAATCAATGGGGAAAAGTTGTAACTTTCCCACAGACGGCGCCAAACTGTTGATGCCCAAAAATGGTAGAGCAGTCAACGTCGAGTCGAACCACGTAGGCACGTTGACCCACCACTGAGTGGATGACACGTCGAAGTGGAGCAGGAACGGGTAGCTGGGTCCGACTGGTGAGTAATGAGAGAGAATGGTATCCAAAGCACCCTGCGCAAGTACACAAAAGTGAGCGGGAAGGGCACCGGTGTGGTGCCGGCCAAAGCTCCTCCGACGCTCAAGTCAGTGTTCAGAGAGATCTGAGAGCAGAGTGAGTGAATAGTATAATAATGATTTCAGTTGTCCTTTTGTGACAAGAAGGTACCTCTTTTATAGTACCTTTGGAAGAGTGTCAACCAATCCGGTGACGACACGTGTCCTTTGTGGTGACTTGCACTGTACGAGCGCCACGTGGCACCGGTCTCGAGGATCCGAGTGAGTTGACACGGGTCGGGGGCCCGGGAGGCTTGAGCTTGGGAGGCCGGAGCCTAAGAGGCCGGGGCCCAGGGGGCCGGAGCCTATGAGGCCGGAGCCTAGAAGGTCGTGGCCTAGGAGGCCGGAGCCTAGTAGATCATGGGCTAGGAGCCCAGGAAGGGCTTAGTCTTTTGGGTCTAGGCCCAAACAGCATGGTGTTAGGCCTTGTGTGACTTGTCGTTATGCCTAAACGATTAATCATACGAACAGTTACTATGACAGATGTGTGATAAATATCACAAAAAATTAGTCAGGTGATACGTGTCATTCATCCATCATGGTGGTAATATTCACTATAATAAACAAAAATAATTCCTTATAGTAATAATGTTAAGAATAAATGAGATTAAGAGAGTATTCTAATTTGAATAGGTAAAACAAAGTGTTTTTAGGATTAGCTTAAGTGATAAGGGTAGATAAGTTAATGGATTATGATTAGATAAAATTTAAAATTCAATTCCTTCAATGCAATCAAAATAAAAACGCAATTACATAATTCGTTCAAACAACTTTTATACATGAATATGATGAGTATTTTTATACTCATGCATCTATACTATATTAAGAGAATATGTTGTATTAACTAATAAGGAATAAGGATGAACGCATCCAGCGGCTAATCCACTAAAGAAGGCAGGGGGTCAGGCGACCCCCCAAATTTCAGAGCATGAAGCCCACCACCACCTTTCTCAACCGCCAATGACCCCCAAACCTATGGACGGCGACTCCGCAAACCCCTGGCCGGTGACTCCTTGTTGCCCAATTGCCCACCAAGTGCTTGATGAAAAGCCTGAGTGGCTGAGTGGGAACAGAGAGATCAGCCTTCCTTTTTTCTTTTTCTTTTTCCAGTTTGTAGCATGGCCAAAACAACATTATTTTGAGCCAGGCGTGTTTCATTTTGAACAAATAAATTTATTGAAAAGAACACTGGTGTAGTACAAATTGAAAAATCTCTAATACCTAAGTCAATAATATGTCACTAAAGGAAAAAGTGTCCATAGATATAGATATTTAACGTGTTAGTTTGTTAAAGTATTCAATTAAGCCTAATGATTAAGCTTCTTATGTACGGTAAAAAAAAAAAAAAAAAACTTTTATGATGTAATTAAGCTTTTAAGTCAGATTAACTAAACCCTCACGAAGGCTTGTTTAAAAATAAGAATATAAAAGAAGAATCTCATATAAATACCATCGAATGAAGTTTGATCTTGTTCATAGAGATTTCGTAAAAATTCCATTCAAAAAAGAGATAGTTTGAAACAATTGAGATTTTTTAGAAATTGGATGCAGTTACTAATTATGTACAGAAATAAAATTTCTTTGTGAAATCCATAACTTATGGGTTCCGACTGAGGTGGGATATAGTGATATACCCTACAAGGTATGTGTGGTTTTAACCATTCCACGTACCCTTACCAATACCGTTGCGGCAATTGGGACTCTGTCCCCAACTTCTCCAATTTTTCTTGGGATGAGGTCGGGTGACGGCATCGTTTTGACCATAGCTATAAGGTTTTTTTTTTTTTTTTTTTTTTTTCAAGATCATGAGAATTAATACAAGTTAGAGCATTGCATTATTTTATTTGGATGTTGACATATATTGCATGTTCTCACCAACAGAAGAGATTGGTATCTTATGTGTAATCTTGAGGGAGAAATTTATGCTCTCACATACATAAATTATTAATTGTTGTAGCGTGATTCCCTAAAATAGCAATATAATTGGCCCAAATCTTATTTCTAAGATTTATTATGATTGTTTACATGTACTATATGAGTATTTATTTATTTTTTATTTTGTATAACTGTAACATGATTATGTAGTGAAATCAATTCACGTGTTATAATATTAGATAAATGCTATTAATTTTAAGGAGACTTCCATTTAGGTTTTTTAGCTTTATAATATACTGATTAAAACCTTATGACTTTTAAAATTCTAATTAAAGTCTAATAATATTATAACTATTTCATATTATATAATATTGGTGCACAGTAATGCTAGTTGTCCCATATTTTTTTTCTCACATTTGTATCTCACCTGATATGTTATTACTTTACTGGAAGTGTATTTACTTTTTTCTTTTTTAGGTTTTATTTTTTAATTTTTAGTGTCCAATGCATAAATGTCATGTAAGATGGTATGAAATTGTGGTATAAAAATGTGGTAAGTGTAATATTACTGTATTGGTGCATTAGTTTCTATTTTTTTCACACATACCAAGTGCTGAGTGCTGGCAGCCATTTTCGAGTGTTCAGCAATGTATTTTTACTTATTCCTCAAGCTCTGGTTTGTCGGTTTTATATTAGATTTTAAGTTTGAGATTTTAGGATCTCATTTATATCTTAGGAAGGTATGAGATGAACATGTACCATATACCCTCAAAAAATAAAAAATAAAAAATAAAAATAACATATTTATTTAATAAGTCAATGGTTAAAGGACTTTATTTAGAAAAAATAAAGGCTCTAATTAGAGAAAAAAAACCATAAACTTTTTTTTTCCAAATAAGAAATATTAGAAAGACCAAACTCTAATTTTTCCTTAATTTTATACCGTACAAGTATAATTGTACAACCATATGACAATTCATAATAATTGTTTGTAATTTACATTATCAAGTACCAACATAATCATATATATATATATAGAGAAGTGCTCTAAAACTAACTAGTTAGCAAGTTAATATAAAGCTAACCATACTTTTGGGACCACCACATAACTAATTTTATAATCCGAACCGTCAATTATTTAGGTCATACTTTAAAGATCATTATTATAAAAAATCAACTAAATCAAAAATCATTTAGTCATCTAATTGAGAACAAATAAATAGACGATCAATGTTTTCGATAAAAACATAAAAATAGTTGTTGTTATAATCAAATGACTAAATGATTTTCGAATTTGAAGATTTTTTACAGAGATGATCTTTGAAATAAGGCTTAAAAAATAGACGGCTCGGATTTTGAGATTACATTGTGTGGTAGGCCCAATATGGTGGTTAGCTTTGTATTAAATTACTAACTAGTTAGTTTTAAAGCATTCGTGTATGTATATATATATATATGCTACTTCTATTGAGGTATATCTCAACTTATTTATGTTGAGGTATATCATATTCAGGCTCATACGAGCCGTTTTGTGTCAATCCGAACTGTTCGCAATGATCATTTTCATTGATAGATCATCCTTGCAAAAAATTAGCCAAATCGAAAATCATTTACATATCTAACTTTGATCAAACAAATGGACGGTTTCATCGAAAATATTTGGTTCATCCATTTATTTGATCAAAGTTAGATAGATAAATGATTTCCGATTTGGCTAATTTTTTGCAAGGATGATCTATCAATGAAGATGATCCTTGCGAACGGTTCGAATCGACACAAAATGACTCGTGTGGGCCCCAATAGGGTATATCTCAACATAAATAAAATAAGTTGAGGTATACCTCAATAGAAGAAGCGTGTATATATATGTATATACTATATACAAAAATGCTCTAGAACTAATTAGTTAATAAGACAATACAATAGTAACCACCATTTTAGGCTCACTATATACTGTAATCTCATAATTCAAACCGTTCATATTTTAGCTCTCCATTCAAAAATTAACCTTACCAAAAATCAACCAAATCAGAAATCATTTAGTCATTCGATTATTATTACAATCATTTCATATTTTATTGAAAAACTTGTGGTCCATTTACATGAGCACAATTAGCTTATTAATAGTTGGTTAAACAATTTCCGATTTTGTTACTTTTTTCTAAGGATGATTTTTGAATGAGAGCTTAAAAAATAAACGGTTCAGATCATGAAATTACATTGTGTAGTGGGTTTAAAATGATAGTTAGCGTTATATTATCTTACTAACTGATTAGTTCTAAAGAACTCCTCTATATATATATATATATACGGTCCGCTTCTTAAATGAAATTTCTTTTAACTTGAAGCAAAGAGTGTATTGGTGGAGTCAGTTCACAATATTATATAGGTAAATGATTTTGGTATTCACCTTCATGCACTCCTCTTATGTGAGAGTGTAGAGTATTGCGATATTTTTTTTTAGATTGCAAAAATCATATCCCATAACATATTATTATGAAAATATTATTTCAACTTATCATGTTGATACTATTATTTTATATTAGCTAGGGTTGCAAGGTTGACTGGAAATTTCAAATTTAAACGAACAATTCAAAAAATTCAAATTTAATTAACATCATATAAAAAACTATGAGTTTAAAAATTTTGATTAAAATTATAAAGTATATGAGAATTTTTTTTTTTGGCCATATGATTCGAAAATTTCGAAATATGTTGGACACCGGTGGATTTGAAATTTTCACATGTACATCATAAATATTTACTAATATGTTGACTTCATACATTTTTGGTCTAAAACGTTTAATGTCCCCTCTTCAAGACTCAAAATTTCTATACGGGTAATGCTAGGGTACCCTAATTGACATGGAATTCAATGTCAAATTATAATTTTTTTTATTAGGAAGAGGGGGGATCGAAATTAAAATGTCATAGTTTACATGCAACATCATTTTTTACAAAAATAAAAAAAAAATCACATTTTCTTCTTCCAGCCATGACCTCTTTCCCCCTCCGCCATTTTTCTTCATTCCTTATCACCATCCCATATTGTCCCTTTTCTCTCTCCTTTGTCGCCCACCCCTATCTCATCAAATTCCCTTTTTTAAAGAAACTTTATTCATATCATCAACATCTTCAATGGAATTCATCCTTCCAAATTCGATCTCTTCCAATTTCAAATCTCGAAAAAACCTACTACCTAAATTACCGCCAACGTCATCCAGAAATTATCATGAATAGAAGAGGATAGAGAGAAAGAGAGGAGGTAGGAGAGCGATGGGGAATGAAGAGAATAGATGGAGGAGGAAAGGGTCCATAGTTGCCATGACTACATGAAAAGAAGAAAGCATAGATTTTTTTTTTATTTTTTTTTTTATTACTTATTTTGATATTTTGTTATACAATTTTACATATAGACTCAAAATCAATGTGAACCGCTAGATATTAATATGTAACACTTATCATTTTATAGTTAAGTTTGATCTAAACTTATGTAGAAAATTAAAAATAACGTGTATAAATAATAAACTCTATGTCATTAGAACACACGATATTAGTGCCCATAATCGATCTTTTCCCTATACAAGTAATATATTCTCACTTCTTAATATGTTTGTGCTAATTAACTACCAAAGAAGGAAATAATGACAATAGCTGGCCCTAAGCATGGGCACCAGGGGCAACCGCCCAGGTCCCACTTTCAAAGGGGGCCCAATTATATATATATGTATTATATTGAAAAAATTAAATTTAAAACTATAGTTTGTACCGACCTAGTAAGGTGGCTTATTTCACCCCGAGCCTCTAAAAACTTTAGAGGCAGGATTGACACTGTTAATGACATTAAATTGGACATAGATTAGTTTCATGCTCGTACAAAAGACTTTAAATTTGTGAATGAGTTTATTCTACTTGTCAATGGCATTAAACCTAACATTAAACCTAACGATGAAGCTTTCCAACCAAAGAAAAGTTTGATACAAAAAATAAATAAATAAAGCTATATTTGGCCATGGTTTATATTTTTTTTCTTACTTAATCGCAATTATTTTATAAAGTCCAGTTTAATAGTTCATCATGATAATATACGAAAAATCAAACCCAAAAGAAACCATAACAATTAATCAACCAAATCCTCTCCATTCCATTATCGAAGGTTCTCACGTATATATATCAATCACATATATATATATATATATACGGATCCATATATATATATATAGGGAAAATGTTAGCAAAAGGACTATAACTATACCCCTATTTTCAGTTGAGGATTCCGTTTTCACTTTGCTTCAATCAAGCACTATTATTTTTCAAGTACTTCAATCAAGGATATTCCGTCAATTCTGTCAAAACTTCAGTTAAAATTGATCACGTGAGGGTCACGTGACCAATTTATAAGGGCAAAAAAGTCTTTTTTCAAAAAAAAAAAAACTAAATAAATTTAAACAAATTTAAAAAAAAATAAAAAATTCCCTCCATCTCCCACCTTCGCCACCCCTGCACCATGTCGACCTTCTCTCTGTTTTCATTGCAGGATCACCTTCTGTCTGTCGCTAAAGCAATCCAATGACCAAACTTTCACACCCCAAAACGCCTTCGTTCTTCCAGAACATTGACTGTTAAACAACTTCCTCCCCACTCAACTGCTCCTTCAAGTTTCTCTCTTTCCCACACCACCATAAAACCCCACACACAGACATACTCTCTCTGCAACACCCATAAACACAAACAAAGTAACCAAGCAACCAACCATGCGCAAAACCCCTTCAGGCTCCACAATAGGCCCCGGAGGCCTGGACCTGACCCAGGCCTTCTTCAGTCCCATTTCCAGCACCGCCCCTCCCTCCCCCACCAAGCGCCACACCAAGATCTCCGTCATCGGCGCCTACAACGTCGGCATGGCCATCGCCCAGACCATCCTCACCCAAGATCTCACCGATGTGCTCACCCTCATCGACGTCCAGCCCAACAAGCTCCGCGGCGAGATGCTCGATCTCCAGCACGCTACCGCCTTCCTCCCTCGCACCAAGATCCTCGCCTCCGTCGACTACGCCATCACCTCCGGATCCGACCTCTGCATTGTCACCGCCGGCGCCCGCCAGAATCCCGGCGAGTCCAGGCTCAACCTGCTGCACCGCAACGTCGCTCTCTTCCAAAACATCATCCCTCTGCTCGCTCGCCACCCGCCGGAGACCATCTTGCTCATCGTCTCCAACCCAGTCGATGTCTTGACTTACGTGACCTGGAAGCTATCCGGGTTCCCCAGAAACTGGGTTGTCGGGTCGGGTATGAATCTGGACTCCTCCAGATTCCGCTTCCTTATCGCTGATCATCTGGATGTTAATGCTCAGGATGTGCAGGTGGCTTGTATTTCATTTCATTCCATTTTCTTTCGAGCCAAAGTTCAATTTGTCCTTAAATTTTGTTTGTGTGGTTTAAATTAGGCATACATTGTTGGGGAACATGGCGATAGCTCGGTGGCGCTGTGGTCGAGCATTAGCGTAGGGGGAGTGCCGGTGCTGAGCTTCCTAGAGAAGCAGCAAATAGGGTACGAGAAAGAGCCGCTGGAGGGCATTCACAAGGCTGTTATAGGCAGTGCTTATGAGGTCATAAGCCTCAAAGGGTATACTTCATGGGCAATTGGGTACTTGGTGGCTGGCCTTGCCAGAAGCATACTCAGAGAGCAGAGGAAGATCCACCCTGTTTCGGTGCTCGCGAAGGGCTTTTATGGCGTCGGCAGTGGAGATGTCTTCTTGAGCTTGCCTGCTTTGCTTGGGAGGGGACGGGTCTTGGGAGTCACCAATGTGCATCTCACTGATGAAGAGGCACAGAAGCTAAGGGACTCAGCCTTGGATTGCTTTAGCGACAGACAGAAGGTGATCTTGAAGGTCCTGCAATGAAAACAGAGAGAGGGTCGACATGGTGCAGGGGGTGGCGAAGGTGGGAGACGGAGGGAGATGGAGGGAATTTTTTATTTTGTTTTTAAATTTGTTTAAATTTATTTAGTTTTTTTTTTTTTTACAGAAAAGACTTTTTTGCCCTTATAAATTGGTCACGTGACCCTCACGTGATCAATTTTAACGAAAGTTTTGACAGAATTGAAGGAATATCCTTGATTGAAAGCACTTGAAAAATAATAGTCCTTAATTGAAACAAAGTGAAAACGGAATCCTCAACTGAAAATAGGGGTATAGTTATAGTACTTTTGCTAACATTTTCCCATATATATATATATATGTTATATCTCTTTTTAACTTTTCTTTTAAAAAATAATAATAATAAAAACAACGTGAAATTAACCATTGTCTCCTAATCTAAAACGATTAAAACGACGTCGTCAATCGAAAATCGAAGTAATCGATTCATGAAATCTCTCATTAATCATTATACGACCATAAGCTGTGGATATCCTAACGACGGGTGTGGAGATAACGGCGACAGAGGCGGAACGTTAAAAATCCCCTTCACATCACCATCAGTGTCCCAAATCGTCGTCCAACTTGACGGCGTCAACGGAATATCCGGTAAATAACGAACGGCCACTTCAGATTCCGTCAGCCTCTCCTTCTTCACCACCACCACCACCGGTTTCACTTCCTCTCTATCTTTCTCATTACGACGTCGTTTTCTGTCGACGGTGGCTGCCTTAGGCGGCTCAGCAGCGGCCTTGCCGGCTTCGAGAGGAAAGTTGAGGATGGCTTTGGAGCCGCGGAGCTTGAAGGCGGCTCGGTCGTAGGCCTTGGCGGCTTCGATGGCGGTGTCGAAGGTCCCGAGCCAGACCCGAGAGCCTCTCCGGTTCGGGTCTCGGATCTCGGCCGCGTACTTGCCCCACGGCCGTTTCCGGACTCCTCGGTAATGCTTCTTCTTGTCCTCATCGGAAGTGGTCATCGTTTTCTGGAGAAGCGGGTTTGGGTTTGAGTCAGAGTTTGTGAATTGGATCCACTCGGTCTTGTTTGGGAGCGAGATCGTGAGCGAGGGTTTTCGGTTTGTACTGAGCAGTTTGGGAGGTGTTTGGCTGGAAATCTGGGGAATCGGTTCGAATTCAAAGAAGTTATGATCTGAGGTGAAATCGGAGGGTTTTGGGGTTGTGAGGTCGATGAGTTGAGGTTTGGGTTGAAATTGGAGAAAATCAGGTGAGCTGAACTCGAACTCGAAGAGTTGACTGTAGTCGGAAGAGGATTGAGACTGAGAGGCGGAGGAGAGTTCGGAAATGACGGAATTGCCCTGAGAAGACCATTCAGTTTGGGGAAAACTGGAGGCGGAGTCGGAGAGGTCGGTGGGAAAGGTGGTACCGTTGGCGTAGGGCGAGAGGTCACCGAGAAGATGGTTCTTGATGAGCTGGAGCGCAAAGACCTGGTCTAAACTGGCCATGTCGACTGAGCTAATAGAAATTAGAGAGGGAGATGTTTTGAGAGTGGAAGTTGGGAGTGGAATGGAGAGGAAGATGGTATATATATATATATAAGGAGTTAAGAGAGACTAGGAAGGGAAGGAAGGGAAGACTTTCATGCTCAGCTTCCTCTCAGAGACTCAGAGGCAGAACAAGAGAGGAACCATCCTCTACTTTCTCTCTCCTGTGGCCCATTTGCTCCTAATTCCTATCCACTAGCCTTCTACTTAATGTTACGTAATAATTCTCCTTCCACTCCCAACCGTTGGATCATTCATCACAAATCGTGATCTTGATGATCATCATCGAACCCATTTTGATGAGGCGCCTATAATTTTGACTTTAAATTAAATTCATTTGAATTCTTTATGAAATTAGGAGTTTTTGTGTGAAAAAATCTACCATGCATGCAGACACTATATGTGATACACACGTGTGCTTTTGACCGTTAGATATTGACATGGTCTATTATTTTCTGTTAGATATATTTCTTCACCACCCCACAATTGGATATATATATATATGACAGTCATAAGGTGTTTGTAACATATGGTCTCCTTTTATACACTTGACCATCTTTTGAGACTTCAACAATCTAGCTTCTCACTCGACCACCTTGTTAATTATCTCTTCAACCGTCTACTCGCTCGACCATCTTGTTAATCATCTCCTCCTCGACTTAATTCAGTCTTTTTTGCCAAAGATCTAGGTTTAGAGTAAAAATTCAATAACCTTATACTTCCTAATATGGGGTATATATAGAATGCACAAAGATACCTTCTTATGTGACCAAGAATAAGGAAACATAATACTACCACTCTAAATAATTAAAATTTTAGAAATTTTAGAATATAGGTGAAAATTATAGAGCGTGTATAAAAATGAGTCATTTTTATCAAATTTGGATGATTGATATCACTTCCATCATCATCATGTCATGGAATTCATCTTCATCTCTTTTGTCGTCTTCTACTCGATTGTAGCTAATTTTAAGGATTTTGGTAAGCAGTGCTTTATTTCCAGGACGCTTCCGAAAAGTGCATCTCTCGATCGAGTAAAGACTTTTATAATGATCACCATAATCTAATCTAGAGAAGGTCGTGTGGGGCACTAAAGACAAAACAAAACCAATCAAGATAACATTTGGATTTGGTCATCTTCCATGCTCTGTTTTTTTTTTTGGCCAAGGTCATCTTCCATGCTGAATTTTTCGTTAAGCTCTCTTTTTTAATTGGAGCATTATAATTTAAGATTGAATCATTCTAGAAAATATACTAGTTAATTGACATTAACGTACAAGCAAGCAAGTAAATTAAGGATTGGTTGTCTCTCATTGTCGTTTTTGTTCCAGAAACAAATAGATTTCAAATGTTCAACTGAAAGGTTCTTCTGTTTGTTTATTTTATTATTATATATATTCTATTCATTTCATGACTTGAATTATACTTTATCGCGTATACAAAAGTTATGAACTTCCTTACAAACTTTATTTACCGAGTAAAAGACTAAAAGCTTCCAAAGACGGTTCTTATATTTTTATAACATTTTCTTTCGATCATTTTATTCTAGAGATGGATGTGTGAACTAAATGGTATTCTAATTCTACTCTTTGATTTTGCAGTGCTACAAAGTCTGAACATGGTTTACAATTAGTTTATTTGTTCGTACCTGTTTTTGTACGTTGTTCAACTTGTTCTAATGTCAATGCAAATTTATTAATGCTTTTGGGAAGAAGGAACATTTTCACTTGTGTAAGTTTTGAAAGTGTTTCTTAGAAGAAAAAGAAAAAGAAAAGAGGGGTGCTGACTAGTATCCATTATGATCCTCCATAGTAGGTATAGACTGTATAGTATGTTGATGAAGTCTATTGGTTATCAGTCATTCATAAGGCATAGAATCGAAACCTTTCTTTATCCAGAGTTAATGGGCAATTGTAAAACATTGATTAGAACGTTCTAACATTAAATTCATTGTACTACATTTTCAATGCATGCAATTGAAAACTTTTGACATGTATAGTAAGATTCCAATCTTACACAATGAACTCTCTCACATCTTACATTTGCTTTTGTATTAGAGGATATCCTAAAACAAAAAAAATTTGAATGTGTGACAAGAAATGCAAAACAAATATAGGATGTGAATAACGTATTGTGACAATTGAACCCTTCTTTTACATATAACATTAATCTAAGTACGTAGAATTCGAAAAGAGCTCTAGTAAGGACACCCATCCCATTAGGACCAAAGAAAGGGAAAAAAGAGGGTATTAAAAACTAAAAAGAAAATTGCCAAATAAGATTGAAAACCAAAAAAAAAAAAATTAGTGTCGTCAGTTAGAAATAAAGACAAAAGAAATTAAAAAATTTCAATATTAGTTTGAACCGACCCAATCTAAAACTACCCTTAACAAGCTTTAATGAGGTAGGGTCATCGGGTCAGTACATGGATGGGACTGAAGTAAAAATGGGAACAAGTCAAGCATTGCAGTTTATTGTATAAATAAGATTCTAAGGTCTCCTAAAGACTCCAAGCCAGCTCTCAACTACTCATTATTTAATGGATTCATGGAATAATTTACAGACAGAACAAATCACTGAGCAACTGATCGAAGTAGGAGGTCTAGCTAGCTTACTAAGTCCAAGAGTTTGCCAAGTCTCTCTTGCCTTTTTTAAACACAAGGATAGGAACAAGATCGAACAACATAATTCATGCACCTCATCATCCTTACCCAGTCTTATATATCTTGGGCCGGCAAAAATACTCATAAAATATGTAGATCAGCACGTGTGTATATCTATTTATACAATAATATTATTTTTTCAGACCGTCTGAATGTTCTTGACAAAAAAAATTTGGTGTGGGGTCGTGGCATGTTGACATGGTAACAAGTGTACAATATTTACAAATATTGTTTAGAACTTTTAGAGTTTTAAATAATAATAATTATACACTTAGTTATTGACAAACCGTAAATTTGAACCACGAATTTATCCAAATTTACAGTCTAATATAAAAAAGATCTTATATTTTCAGACTCTACCTTTATGTGTTAATAGTACTATTTTGATATATATGTTGCTAAAGTACTCATTGTTACTAAACTGTCGGTATGTGATCACCACCTACATGAAAACATGCAATGATTTTGCTTTTGCTAGATAAACTAAGCTGTTGGAAAAATAATTTTCCTTGTTATTATTCTTCTCCATCTTTGAAGAATTTATAGCAGTAGAACTAATACTAACTAGGAAAAAAAGTCTAAACTCTATAATCCCTACCTAATTACTTAATCAAGTCTTAACTGCATAATCAACGTTATAATCCCATGCATGATCAGTAATCAGTAATCAGTAATTCCCTTGGAAATGAAATTATGGGAATAACATGCATGATTCTGTTTATTGAAACCATGATTTCTTTTTCGTTTCCTCTCTTTTAATGTCCACCAAGTATTTGTTTTACGTACATAAAAGTTAAGAATAACTGGTATCTTTTTCAGATTTTTATATAAGGATAGCCTTTGAAAATTGTATCTATGAGCAAAATGTCTTATAACTGCAAGATCTTCTTTTTTCAGAATTCACTGTCTTGATTAAGTTTTTTACTCTTTCTAGACTGCTGGTGCGCGCGTGTGTCTGTGTGTTAATGTTTACAACCTGTGGCATTATTTGCTTTGGAAGACATGTGTTTGATTAATGTTTAAATTTCCATGCTGTAAAAAAATTTGATAGCATTATATCATACATATACCCACTTTGAATGCCTTATAAATAATCAACAGATATATGTTACTATTTACTAACAGTAACAGTTCTCCATCCTATATCACCCTTTACTGCTGCAATGATAATCCAAATGCAAATGGGGAAGGCACAAAACAGAGAAATGAAATATAGTCCAAGTTCAGTTTTCACTTTTCTCCAACAGACAGAGGAGCTCTGATGAGGTAGTAGAAATATATGGGAGTATAATAGACTAAAGAATAAGGATATACAAGACCATTTTGAAGAGAAGATGTGTCCATTTCAAAAGTTTGGAAAGGAATTATGTTGGATACACATTACCATTTTTTATGGTGGAAGATGGTTTGGAGCTAGGCTCAAAGAATTGGTGGATCACAATGTGATATTAGATATGGAGGCAATTTGAAACCCTCCTATTTATCTGAGGCGCCAAAGCAAATATATCAGAGAATATTGCAAGGCTCAGCATATATCTCGAGTTTCTCCTCAGCAACCATAAGTCATATTATTAAGTTTTGCAATCAGTATAAACAAACATAAATGCATTAAATAACATAGCATTTGAATTAGGCATTTCGAGGCCAATTATCTATCTACCACGTACAATTTGCCCTATTTCGTATTTACATAATATCAAACTTGTGATGACCTTGTGCTTTTCTCACATGACTCTAACTCATGAGATCGGCCCATTGGGTTTGGGCCATTTTTACATGGTCATCGTTGAAATATGAGTTTTATATCTGTACATGGTCATGATCTGAGTAGGCATGCAGTTTAGAGCTTTAAATAGATTATAATCTATTTAAAAGCATAGCTCTTTTCACCAGTTCATCCTACTGTTTTGTGTCTTTTGGGAAATTAAGATTCTTGCTTTGAGGGACAGAGTAGCAGTTGGAAGCAAAAGAGCTGATTGATGGGAGAGAGTTTGAGACTCAAGCCACTTCAAGGGGTTTGATTGTTTCACAGGACAACATGTGTTATCTGTGAAAGTATTTAGAATGGTGGTTATCCATAAAAGCTGAGGTGGGGGGATTCACAATTTTTTGAGAAAACCAGAACATGCATGCAGGACACTTTTGAAGAGAAGAGGTACCAATTTTTAGAATTTGGAAAGGGATTATGTGTTTTATGCATTACCATTTTTGGTTTAGAGGCTCAAAGACTTGGTGGGTGGGATCACAGTCTGATCATATCAGCTAGACATTAATGCTTCCAAATTGATTGATTTCCAGAATGCAACACTTGCATGCTTGTACAGATATGGAGCTTTTGAAACTCTTCTCTGATTGAGGCACTGCCAACACTTAGACAAGACTAGTAAGTATCCCAACTTCCAAATTAAGTGATCAACTTTCTGTAGCTCCATTGAAGGCTATCAAAGGTAATTTCATAATGATTTCTGCGAGCCTTGCTAGCCACTTGGACTTTAAAAAACAGAGAAAGTTTGCACCAAGATTGCAAGGCCCAAGGTCAGCATCTCCAGTTTCTCCTCAGTAGCTCCAGTTTTGTTTGCATTAGTGTAAAACAAAACTGAAATACCATAAAAAATTAAAAAAATTTACTGCCTTGGTTCACAAGAAACTTGAAGCATCTGGGTACCTCTCTATGGAGAAAACTTTCGCATAGAGCATGATCTGTAGCATTACTACACAGCAATTTCTTATTTGATAGATATTGACAAAGACATAAAAATCTTAAATCAAAACACAAGAATTTAAAAAAAATAATAATAATCTCTCCCCCACGTTCCCACCCCCACCTTCTTTTTCCCTTCCCCTGCAATATGGTAATTAATCGAAATGGACCCTGAAGTTGGAAAAATTGTATAGCATAAATTCCTTGGTAAGATACAAATTTCTCTTGTTAAATATCTTATAGTAAGATGTGGAAATGCACAGTCCACTTTTGTCTTAATATATAGCTTTTGGTTTGGTGAGCTTAATATCTAGCTTTTGAATGAGATTGTTTTTAGTTTATTTCTGATCTTAATATGTGTGACATGTGGTCATCACTCATGTAGTTTATGGAATTATAGTTTTTTTTTTTCTTCATTACTTTTTCTTTGGTCTTCTATTGCCATGAGGATGAAGCAAAGGAAGAATTTTCCTCCTCCAACCAGCTGGTATTCCATATACAAGTGAACAAATTTCAATATATATTATGTAACTCAGTTATTGTATAATTTTTTAACCCATGAATGAATTGATTGCGTATCTCATTGACCCTTGCTGGTTTTCACACTGAGAATGGATGAAATGTTTACCCTTATTCTTCTTCTTTTTGTTGTTGATGATTCATATGCCATTTTTATCAGCACAGAGAATTTTTTTTTGAGCTGATGTCAAAATCAAGTACAGCATTGACCCAATTATTTTCCTCATGACATGGGTCCCCACTAGCTCTCCTTATGAGATTTTGTAGCTTATGACATAAGGTCTTTTAATAAACTCTATCAGATTATTATTAGAGTATGGTATATATTACTTTTTTCATTTTCTTAGAAATATAGTATCTAATTGAACCGGATAAAAGGAAAGAAGAAAAAGTATTGCGTTCAATCTATAAACATGAAGAAAAAATCATGTAACATTTTTTTAAAAGGAAAATCAAGTCAGAAAGGGGATTCTTATTTGTATAATTGGTACTTCAAACTTGGAATGAGTTTGAAGAACTTAATGGTACTACTTCATCTTTTGAATTTTCCACTTGGTTTTAAAATAAAATAAAGTTATAGGAACTATGGTAATGTTCACCACATGTACTTATTATATTTTAATTTTTTATATTACTATATAGCAATGAATGAGTTGTCAAGCAGTGGAAATGTAAACAATCTGTAACCAAGAAACTATCAAGAATCAATCAAACAAAAAGTTTTAAAACAAAATTCAAAACCAGAATAATGGCTGCAGGCTGCCGCATACCTAATGACTGCTATAATTATTAGGTACAAGCCAAAATTAAACTCGTGCTTCAATTCTATTATTCTAATAAGAGCATTGGTAGTGGTAGTTATCCATGCAATTTTATTGCATGAAATTGAATTAATTGATGCAATTGCAATTGAGGGTATATGATATAGGCATTTTGGTATGAATTGCAATAATAGCTTAAGAGCTTCACATGTCACATGGACATGCAAAAGAGAAAGAATTATAAAAGAGAAGATCAATGAGTGGTGATATTTAAAAAAATATAATTATTGATATTAAAATATTAAATTATACCATTATAAGTAAAATTACAGTTTAGCTCAATAATTACCAAATAGTTTAAAAAATTAAATTATTAAATAATTATTACGAATGCTCTAAAGTCCTAATAAATAAAAAAATAAAATTAATATCTTCCTTCTTTCATAAAAATTCAATAAAATGAAAACAGATACATCCTGTTAACCATGTTGCGTGCAAGATCTATCAATGATGCTGTGGGTCTTGTCTTGTGTCGACTTTGATTAATTAAACCTTGAAAACTCTGACTCTTCCTTCATCAACTTGCAATAACATAATATTAAATCAAATAAAGCCAATCTCTTCGATATTTGTAAACTACCCTTCATATATTTTATGCCGTAAATGCTGACAACATTTTGATCTTATTCATCTTCTTCGTTGTCCATCATTCTTGTAATGAAAGTTTTGACATTAATTAGTTTGAAACCGCAAGCTTTAATTATTTTTCTTTTCAACAATGCAGATTCTTCACGGCTCACTTAGGGTTTGGTGTGTCATAATTCATGGTTTTTACATCGGAAGAGAATCTCATGAGCTTTCTTCACTTGGAAAGTCAATTTGGTGAACATGGTATGAAAGAGAATATTGGTATTGGGGTGCTCATTTTTGGAACAATAATGTCAATTTCATTAAATTTGTTCACTAAATAATATATTTGTATAAGCTCAAATTTGAATAACTAAATGTATACTACCACAATACCACATCATTTAGAAACAAAATTAGTATTAGCAATTAAAGCTATAAATGAGCCAAAAAAAAATTTTCAGTGAAATTAAGCTATAATGTTGAAGCGCATTGGTAATTGGTTGTCTCTAATCTCTATGGTTAGAAATATCAAATTTTTGTATTAAATTATATTTATACAATATTATATCATATTTTATTGATTTATATATAAATCTACTGTAAGACTCATTTATTTTTAATAACTAAAATACTGATAGGTATATTGACGTATCATTTCATATCCAAATTTGATATGTAACATTATTGTATTTGCATTCCATCAATCGTCAAATTCAAACTGAAATCTTTGGAAAACCTGCAATTATTTAATATAGGAAAAATTAAAAACTTGATTTGACTTTGAAATTAAATTATTTATATTTTAATCAAATATGATTGTTGTCGTCATCAAGTATTGAAAATCTTCACATTTTTATTTAATTCAACAACTAATTTAAATCCACTGATGATAAACATATATAATTTGTATATATGTTATGGTATATATAATATTATGGTATATGTTATGTCCTTAGAGGCTTAGACCACATTAAAACAAAAATTGATCTAATTAATAATATAAATTTACAATATGACGTGTCAAATTGTCTAACGAGAAAATATCTACATATATTTTACTAGGTAACAAAAACGCTTTCATATAAAATAAAAATAAAAAGTGCTCTAAAGTAAATTGATTGGTAAAATAATACGATGCTCACTATTATTTTGAATCCACTACATAAAGTGATGTTATAATTTGAACCATTCATTTTTTAAGTCTCTATTAAAAAATTTAATTTTGTATCAAATTAATTAAATTAAAAATCATTTAATTATTTAATTATCGCCGCAATCATTTCAATATTTTATCAACCTAAAATCAATTGGTACATTCCAAATTATTCATAGTCTTGCAACCCAAATTTATTATAATACTCGTGAAAATGGATCAATGTGGACATTTACTTTTAATTGAATATGTTGAAATTCACTGTGTGAGAACACACATTTTCAGACAAAATAACATTTCCCACATATGACATGCATGACACATCAGCAGAAACACATAATGTTGAATTACAAATCATCAAAAAGACCGAATGATTGTACTATATGGGTTCAGCCTTCAAGTGGATGCGTGGGACCCACTCCTTTTGGGCCATGAAGGTACCACGTAGGCTCCCAATTTGAACATGTGGTGAATTGCTTTGATAATTATTAATTTTTCTGGTCGCTGTTGTGTGTTCGTTCATGCATTTGGTAAAGGAAAGGTCTTTAATCTTTTCTATAATAATTTGGGTTCTGTCGTTTACGGGAAGTGGAACTGGCACGTGCGGCTGTTGTCACGTGGCGACAGACTCTTCAGCCACTTGCTATTTTTGGAAGAACGAGAATTGTTCGACTGGTTGGTCGTAGAGTCTTCATAAGACCGGCATGGTCATTGGTCAACCAATTGATTTCAAATTATGACGTGGCGCAGCCTTCCTCGTAGGATGTGTCATTCTTTGTGATCGGACGGAAATGCTAATTAACAAGGGCTTAATTAAAAAACAAAATATACTGACTTTTCTTTTTTACCCAAACAGTAAAAGTCAAATATAGATATTGTTAAACTATGCTCTTGTTTAGTAAAAAGTCAAATATAGATATACGAACTTTTCTTTTTTACCAAAACAGTAAAAAGTCAAATATAGATTTCGTTAAACCATGCTCTTGCATAGTAAAAAGTCAAATATAGATATACTGACTTTTCTGTTTTTGTTTTTTCCTATTTAAACCATGCTCTTTAATAGTTTCATTTATTCCTATTTTGTATTTTTAAACTTTAAAATTGTTTAGAAATTAAGTAAAAGACATTTATCCACTCCCCTTACTCTCACTCACCACATCATGTCCATTTGGCCATGGTGAGGCCATATTCTTATATTGGTCATGGAAGAGAGTGTTATGTATCATAAATTTGCACACACTATAAATAATGGTGATAACTATGAAAAGTGAAGTAAGATTAAAATGAAAATTATGAAATATTGAAAGTGGAAAACAATTCGTCGGGTGCAAATAGAAGCAACCATTACTTAATTGAGTTGAGTAATTAAGATTAAAATTGTCTAATGTTGCCATTGAAGATGAAATCAAGTATGAACTCATGTCAAAAGCATGAAGAGCATAAAAAGAGTGAGTGCTACTACATCAAAATGAACCACCCTTACTCTCTAAAATGAGTATTAAAAACAACCCCCAAATTTATAAAGGGAGGAGGAGTGTACAACAAGTGGCTCTACCACCATCCATTGAAGGTACAACTCAACCCCTAAAAAAGCAATAAGTAGATGAAAGCTACCTACGTTAGTGCCTCTCAAATTGATGATGAAGAAAAGTTGGGGCATTTTAGATACTCCTCAATGGTTTGGATAATCTCATCTTTTTTTTTTTTTTTCTTTAAGTTTAAAAAGAAAGTTAAATAACAAAAGATTAACAAAAAAAGGTTGCAACTTGCAAGTGACTCACCTTCCTTGAAGAGATGTTAAAGTGTGATCGAGTGCAAATTGAGAGAGGTGGGTCCCACTCCTACCCTTCTATTCAATTTGATTTTGGCTTATTGACTTCGTGGAGCCTTATCCAAAGACAAAACATTTGGACAAGTGGGTCTAGGACCGATGCATCTGTATATGCCAAGACTAAAAGCAAATGTCATTCTCGCTCGTTTTCGTCGCCTTAATTTCCATCTTAATTACATTTTCCTGACAGAAATCATGGCTCACTATATTCTCATTTCGGAGGCAAATAAATTCTGATTAGTTTCTATGTATAACTATTCTTCTAATTGACCAAAGAATAAAAACTTTTCTTCTATTTTCCCATCATTGACTCATTGATCGAGGATACCTTGGAAGCTAGTAAACACTTCTCTCACAATCCATCAAGTGAAGGAATGAAGGATTTAAGTTATAAGACCATTCAATATTTACCCACCATAAGATAGTTAACTAACTCGGAAGACACCTCTTTACTTGGTGCTCTTAAGTACTATTTTTAATGAGATATATATATATATATATATTTTGTGGTTATATAATGAAAAATGGCTGCTGATTAGGTTTTAAGGTTGTACATGTGCTAATTGCATAAGGAATGATCTTTCATAACCTAAAATGGGGAACTTAAACTTGAGACCCTTTTTTTTTTTACCAAAATAACTTGGGGTATCTTTTAAAATAGTGAAGATAAATATCACTAAATTAATAATTAATTTGTATAAAAAATGGTATTTGAATGCCGTTTAAAAGGTAGAACGTAAGAATCACATAGCCATATTTTGGTATGCCCAACAATGTGATCCTCAACTTCGGTTTTCATTGAATCACTTACGGTGTGTGTATATATATATTGAATTATTTTCTAATAAGTTTTATACTTTCATTATGGTTATATTAATTGTTTTAGTTGTACATTAATTATATATGGTTTACACAATAAATCTTTTATAGAATAACCTTTGTAAAGACTTTTATATTATGTTTTAACTTTGAGATTTTGAATGTCAGATCTGAGCATTCAATACAGAAAAATTGTACACTATTAAGTGCTCAGAAATAGTCATCCAACACTTGATATTATATGTGAATGTGCCAACGTTCGGACCTGAATGAATCTGTGCATACTAATTCTCATACATAGGGGCAAAGTCACGACCAAGCCAGCAGTGGCCGTGGCCCCCTACCTTTTACAAATCCCTCTAGTCTATATTACAACTCCCTCTAAAATAGAATAATTAGTATGTAATATCATGATAAATTTAATAATGGCCCTCCTCATCCCCCAATTTAACAATTATAGCCCCCCCCCCCTCTCATACATTAGGATAATGCCCTCTTATCCTACTTAATTGATTATATTGTCATTGTTAAGCACTATAATGCAATACAATTTACATGATCAATGATATTGAGTGACTACTGTGATTGGAAAAATTATTTGGTATAACATATTAAACAATTTGATAAGATTACCAGTCCACGAGAAACTATACGTGCAATGAATACATAAACTGCCATATATGGGCAATTGCTATATTTTTCAATGATCATTGAATACTTGTACATACAAATTTCAAGTGAGATAGATTACAAAGTATGCTAGATTGATGATGTGGCAAATTAATTTGTTGAATGCAAAGGCGGAAACAGAAATTTTGCAAAAGGGGACTAGCTAATATTAGCTTAAATCTTAATGACTATGTTTTGTCTCTAGTCACAATTATATTATAATCATCGTAATAATAAAGATTTAAGTAAAATCTTATAACATAATGGCTAATATAAAAAACTAATTATAAAAGATTATTTTATAAGAACCTTTAGATTAAGTAAATAGCACATATTTAAAATCACCTATATTCATTTTACTATCCAATCACTTGTATTAAATTACTAAACATTAAGAAAAAAAATCACGCAAACCCTTGATAATTTTTTATTTATGTTGCAGCCCAAAAGTATATATATATATATATATATAGCCGACCTAACTACGAGCTAGCTCAACCTATTGAGTTTTAGCCCATGTTTTCAGTGAAATATTAATTTTAATAAGTAACAGACTAGAAAATTAGGCTAAGAATAAAAAGATTGGGCAAACTAACTCTTAATTGGTGAGCTATATATGTACTTTTAGGCTACAAACATTTTTTTCCCAAAAAACTACCCGGGCTACAGCCTATGGCAGCCCTAACCTAGTTACGCCCTTCTTGATACGGTGATAACTTATAATATGATTACTAAATGATAATATCATGGATTTTAATAAGAAAAACAAAACAAAACAATGACCTTCGATTTTACTAAACTACAAACAAAAAAGGGCCAATTACCAAAAGATTAATAAACATTTTTCAATATTACAAATTAATCAATGAACTTTTTTAAAATACAATGATAATTATTATTGACCAAAATAAAATTAAGAGAAACTATGTGAATTAATAACTAGACAAAAGAAAAAAAAGAATTTACAAATCTTGCCACTATGCTAAAATAATGCTGACATCACCAATTTTTTTAAAAAAATTAGATATAAGTCAATAATCACATATTTTTTTAAAATGATAACTGTGTGACAATTATTTTTTTAATTGATAATTGTGTAACCGTCATTATTTGTAGGCATAAATTCAATTTAGACACATAACTATATATGCTATTTCAACGGGATACATGAATTTTCAAATATTTCAAATATATAACTGATTTATTATGTAAATTGAAAAATGAAATTTTGTCTATTAATTTATTGAGAGATCAGTTAAATGTCAGCTTGATTTTTGTTAACGATGATTAATTGGCGACGTGGCACCAACTTATCATACATTTCCCGCCAAATAAGCAACACATGTCCACTTGACACGAACTCACACATCCATCACCTCTTTCCCGCTTGTCGAACGCTCTCCTGATCATTTAGTCTCTCCAAAAAACATCACGTTTTCCTCCAAATTCGAATATAAATTCCTCACTTGTGATCAATGAGCGAGAAAGAGATGATGAGTTTGTAGACTCGTGTCAAGGGTTAGGTGAACTCGTGTCGCTAAATTTGGCGGGAAATGAGCGACACGGGTCCACCTAACCCCTGACACGGGCCCACAAAATCTCTCTCTTTATTATTATTATTAAATTGTGGGCCTGTGTCGCTCATTTGGTGGGAAATGTTTGCTAAGATAGCGCTATATTACAAAGTAATTCCGGTCAGCAAAAGTCAAGCTGTTATTTAACTAATCTCTCAACGAATCAATGTACATAAATTTATTTTTCAATTTAGATAATAGATCGAGTGTATATTTGAAATATTTTAAAGTTCATGAACCCCGTTAAAATAGCTTATATAATTATGTGTCTAAATTAAATTTATATCTTATTTTTAAGTCGAGTCAAAATATTTTTGAAGAACATGATAATAATTTAATATTAAAAATATTATAGGGCTATCTAAATTGGGTTCGGCCCATTAACTATTATATAATTAACAAATATATATATGTGATCATTATGAAAATTTAAATTATATTTTGATTATTATGAAATTTAATTGATTTATTTGTAATTTGCTAAACCAAAAAACTAAAAAAAAAACACAGAGTGAAAAGTAAAAGAACGGGGGATCCTATTTACATGTTGTCGGTAAAGCAAAGAGATTAAGACACAAAAAAATCCAGGTATGAGCAAAGCGACAAAAACATTTTGCTGCTGCTGTAAGAGCAATGACGTCAGGCCTCTCTCATTCCAAAAAAACAGAAGGAGATGATTAATTCATCACGTGATTAATAGAAAGGTGACGGGTGACCCCTCCACACACAATTTGCACACTGAGAAGTTTCAAAGAAGCTGAGTTTCAACCTGGACCTCAAGAAAATTACAATAATAATAATATTTATTAATATCCACAACTAAAATAATAAAAATATTATTATATTTTATTTTGAAAAATATCAGAGCCTTTCGAAGTGCATGAACCTACTTACCTATATAACCTCTCCTCTCTTCAACATCCGAAAGAGTTCCAACATCTGAAAACTCACAACACAAAACAACTCTCCCTCTCTCCCTCTAAAAGACACAGTCCGGTATATACTTCGACCCGACCCGAAAGTTCTTAATCTTCGCAGTTTACGAAAATGTACGGACAGAGTACTGGCACCGACTCAGATTTTACACTGCTCGACTCCATTCGCCGCCACTTACTGGGCGAGTCGGATCTCCGAATGGGAAACCCGGTTCCGGGTCCGATTTTCTCCAGGAGCTCCAGTTTCAGCAGCCTTTACCCGTGCCTGACCGAAAATTGGGGCGAGCTGCCGCTGAAGGAGGACGACTCGGAGGACATGGTGCTCTACGGCGTTCTCCGCGACGCAGTCAGCGTCGGTTGGGTCCCGTCAATTGGGTCCGGGTCAGTCGAAACCTGCTCTTTCGGGATTTCGGTAAAATCGGAGCCCGAGATTTTGCCACCGGTGAATATAGTCCAAGAGACAAAGCCGACAGCGGCTCAGCCGGTTCAACCGGTTCAGACCGGGCCCACTGTGGTCCCCTCGAAGGGGAAGCATTACAGGGGCGTACGGCAACGGCCATGGGGCAAGTTCGCCGCAGAAATTCGGGACCCGGCGAAGAACGGCGCGAGAGTTTGGCTCGGCACGTTCGAGACGGCGGAGGACGCGGCTCTGGCTTACGACAGAGCCGCTTACCGAATGCGCGGCTCGAGAGCGTTGCTAAATTTCCCGCTCCGGGTCAACTCGGGTGAGCCCGACCCGGTTCGGGTGACGTCGAAGCGGTCATCACCCGAACCATCCTCGTCGTCTTCCGAGAGTGGGTCCCCAAAGCGGAGGAAGAAGGCGGTTCAAGCCGGGTTAGAAATGGGGGCTGGGATTGGGCAACAGCAAGGGGGAGGCCAAGTGGTGGTGTCGTGTACACGTGGCGAGCAGCTATTGGTGAGCTAATGGTGGTGACTGGTGGGAGTGGGAGTGGCACTTCTTCAATTAATGGAGGACACGCTGTAATTATCTGAGATATGTAAAATGTGTAGGATTTCAGCTTTTTATTTTTGGGTTCCCATAATTTTTTAAGTCCTTTGAGGCCTAAAGAAGAATATAAAAGAAAAATATAAAAGAGAATGCTTGAGAGATGAAGAAGAGGCTGTGTTGGGTTTTGTGAATACAAAATTTGTTATTTGTTTGTTGAACCAAATTTTGAAATGGAATGTTTCCTTACTTTACAAGAACAAATTAGTGCTAAGCAAGTATTGCAATCATCCTAGTTTTCTTGGTTTTTGATTATGGAATGCACATTTTGGATAGCAATTGTAAGATTTGTACTCAGTGAGTTATTTGGAAAATTGAAGAGGAAGTAAATGTATTAGTTAAGGAGATTAATAACATTATGCATTTGATTGTGTGACGATTACATTGAAAAATTACTTAGTAATGATTAGGTATGGCAAATGAATTGTCATACTGTGTCCAAGTTATGTCATTTCGGGTGAGCATCAAACGCAAGTCAAACTTAATATAACCTATTAATCATGTCGTAGTTTGAGCTCATAGACCATAAATTTAAAATTATGATTGTGTATTGATAAACTAATCTTATTATTCGTATATCTCATAATTTAAGAACCCGTATAGTGATCAATAATTGTCTATATTGGCTTCATTACATATGTGCTTCATTTATATAAGAAAAATTTAGAATTCAGTCCATTTTATAAGTTTTTCTTAGACTAAAACATGTAGTAATTTAAGGTTTTTAATTAAGTCCTTTTATTTTTCTTGTTTGACTGCTTTATGTTAGGTTTTAACTCCGAGATTTTGGACGGAGTCTAAAATCTTGGAGTTAAAACCTAATATGCAGCCTCTACCAAGTCTACTCTACACCCTAAGAGAGAAAATACCCTTCAAATTGGAGAATGACTTTATTATGAATTAAAAAGATTTTTTTTTATAATTTAAAAAGACTTTATTGTAAATTAAAAATATTTTCTTATAAATTTTTATAAATTAAAAAGATTTTCTTATAAATTTTAAACCCTCCCGGTCTCTATCTAAAAACTATTTTTCTAAAGGACTTAAGTTTAATCAAGGAGTAAAATTTCGTTTTTTAAGGGTATGAAAATTTTAACACCAAACCAAATTAATTTCGAAAAATTTCGCTAAAATTTTGCCCGAAATTTCGACGAAATTTTCGAAATAGAGACCGGAGAGAGAGGGGAGGCTGAGACCGGAGGGAAAAAGGTAGAGCCACCGTCGTCACCATCGTCGGAGGAAGAGGCAGAGCCGTGCGCGCCGTCGAAGGAGGGAGAGAAGAGATCCAGGGCAGGAGAGGAGGAAAAGAGGGAGATCGGGAAGGGAGAGGGAGAGGGAGCAGAGAGAAGAGAATATGGAGGAGGAGGGAGTGAGGGACTAGGAAAGAGAAAGAGAAGATGAGAACTGAAGAAGGAAAAAAAAAAAAAAAGGAAGAGGTCTGCTGGTCTGGTTAGTCACGGCCTCACGGGGCAGGGGAAGGAAAGAAGAAGGAGAAGAAGAAAAAAAAGAAAAAGAAAAAGAAAGAGTGAGGTAGGAGAGAGAAGAGAGAGAATGAGTGGGGTAGGCCGTAGGTGGTAGGCGTGAATCACGAGGGAAGAAGAGAAAAAGGAAAGAAAAAAAAGAAGAGAAAAGAAAGGAAAAGGGAAAAAAAAAAAAAAGAAACAAAAAGGAAAGAAAAAAAAAGAAGAGAAAAGGAAAAAAAAAAAAAGAAAAGGAAAGAAAAAAAAAGGGAAGAGAAAGAAAAAAGGAAATTTTTTTTTTTTTAAGGTAGATTGAAATTTGGAATTTTTAGGCAATTGGAAAGAAAAAAAGGTTTGAAATTTTATTTGGGGTTTGATTTGGTCATTTTGGTGTTTCGTTTAATTGTAAACATAAACTATAAAAAAAAAATTTATCCCTTTATCATGAAGTTTCATTTCCTTAATGTTTGGTTTTCCAATTATGATAATTTGTAAAATTGAAATTTTAGGTAAACCGTTGTCGTCACTGCTGTCATCGGATTAGTTCTATTTTAACCCAATTCGGCTTAATTTAACTATTGAAGACCATTTCCAAGTCCCTTTAAGTAAGCTTGCTATTTTTTGTTGCCACATTGGTGATTTATTCGTATAATTTTATTATGTAATTATTAATTAGTGAAATATTTTTTAAACAGTATTGTCTCTAGCGCGTATTATATTCATCACATATTATATGAAATATATTATATTATTTGATTTATTCAATGTTTTTTTATCAATGTAGTAGATAATATGTTAAATAAACATATGGTCAAGTTTTATTCAAAATTTTCATATTTTAATAGCAATTTTCGTCGTTTTTGTCCACTTTTATCGAAATCAAAATTTTCGCGAAAATTTTCTCGAAACTGAAATTTTACTCATTAAGCCTAATTATCTCTTTACATAATCCATATAAATGAAGTAATTATTATAAGAGATTGTATTCTCCATCACAAAGTGGTTTTGCTCTGTCTTAACACTTTTTAAAAAAGTTCAGAATCTTTCTCAATCTGAACATGTTTGTAAATATGATTAATCACTCATAGTAAACAAAACATAAAAATAAAAAATGCATTCAACTACCATGACAGATGTGCTTCCCAAGTTACTAGTGTTTCCAGTTCTTACTAATTATGATTTGAAATTAGCTCTCTTATAGACTTACACTTTTACATTTTAAGCAAGATTATAAATTTAAAAGTGTTAATCAACTCAGCTAAACATGAAGGAATGGGCTTTATAATGACTTTGGCCATTCGATTTTTTGCAAATCGTAATAAATTCCAATTAGTAGCTGCACCTCTAATTTAAGAAAATTGCTATGTCAAATCCTTATTTTAAAATATAGTAATTAATAATAAATAAAAAATAAAAAAATTTCTTTTATGGAATGGGCGAAAAGAAGAAAGAGGGTGCGAGAGGGAGGGAGGGAGAGAGAGAGAGAGAGAGAGAGAGAGAGAGAGAGAGAGAGAGATTTTGAATAACTAGGGTTATAATAGGAATGTTAAAAAAAAAAAGTCAAACCTAGTTGGGTGTTAGTTGACTAGGGTGTTTTGAGAGAGTTTAAGTGATTAATAGGGGGTTTTAAATTAGTTTTGTTAAGTGTGTGTGTTTTAAAATAACTAAGCTATAATTATGGGGTTTTAAACAGTTTACATTTTATTTTAGAGCAAAATGCACTATTGGTCCACTTATTATAGTAGACTTCCTAAGTTGGTTTACGAATTAATTTTCGTCCGAAGTTGGTCCACTTTCTTTGCACCGTTACCCAAGTTGGTCATTTCAATCAAGTTTTAATTAAATACCGTTAAAATTCAGCATGTGCAGAACTTGTGCCATTTTTTTCTTAGGGAAAATGAGTCTTTTCCACCCCAAGCCCACACCCAACTAATCACAACCTTTCTTTCTTCTTCTTTTCTCCCTCTTCTTTCTTTTTTCTTCTGCAACACACGCCCTAAACCACCATTTCCTTTGCAGCTCACGCCGGTGTGTGCGACGCTGTCCGGCGGTGATTGCCGACGAGACTACTACCATCAGTCTCGTCTATCTCCCCTATTCCTCTCCTTGTGAGTAGAACACCCAGAAAAGCAGTATAACAGAAAGCCCAACTCGAGAACGATCGGCCCTCATCACCGTTGACCCATTTTTCTAGCGAAATTGAGACCAACCACCACCCCAGTCATCTTCTCCTCATTGTTCTGAGCAAGTGGGTGGTCTTGGATCATTCATTAGATCACCGAGCACGGCCAATGGACGCCGAGAAGTCGCAGCGGCTCGTGGTTTTATCGGCCAATTCTGGCGACCAATTTGGTTGACCCAGGTATCAAATTTGATCCTCTCTTCGTGTTCTTGTTATTGGTATCTTTGTTTTGGGCCAATTCTTGTGAAATTTGAAAACCAGTTTAGGGAACCCACAACCACTGTGGGCTCCGCCATGGTTGATGGTTGGGTTAGGCTCCCATCACCCGAATTTGGTCCCTTGGTTATCAATTGTTGCTTGTGAGTTGAATTGAGATTGAAATTATTGAAATTTATGTGTTTCCAAGTATTTCCGCCGCTACCACCACCGGTGCCATCTATGGCATCGGGTTAGTGGTGGATTCCATCTATCTTGGCCCGGTTAGGTCCTAGAAGACATTTTCCAGGGTGAATTGTGTTTTTGGGTGAGTTTTTGTGAAGTTTTAGTGGCGGGCTGTGGAGGAGAGAGTTGGAGAAAGAGAGAGTGAGGGAGTCGGGGGAGAGAGATGGTGGTTTGGGGTGGGGATTGCTCGGGTAGGTGAGGGAAGGAAGAAATTTTGTTTTTGACAAAAAGAAAAAAAAATTTGTTTAGATGGTAGTTTGGGGCGTGTGTTGCAGAAGAAGAAGAAATGACCAACTTGGGTAACGGTGCAAAAAGACTGGACCAACTTGGTAAGAAAATTAATTCGTGTACCAACTTGAGAAATTCATTGTAATAAGTAGACCAACTGTGCATTTTGCTCTTTTATTTTAAGTTGCACAATTTGTTTTTCTTTTTTTAATTTCCTTTGACCACGTGAAGATGAAAAAATGTTTCCTTCACACGTGTATATGTCCATATTCATCCCTTATAACTGATGCTGGCATTTCCACCTGTTGTCTCACAGTATACCCTTATATTTAATAAACCCCCAAAAAAATCGAGTTATGTAATAAATATATGTATAACTATTACATATACATACATATTTTTTTTGTCTAACTACTCAAAATATTTAATTATGTATATTAAATTGGCCTACAAAATATTATTTGAATTTTATCACTTTATCTCTCAAAAATTTCCCAAACAGGAATATTCAAATGTACCTAGATCGATCAAGACTAGTCTTGCGGATAAGCAAAATAAGCAATTGTATTGGGCCCGAAAATATTAAGAGCCTCAAATTTTGTGAATCACTTATATAATTATTAGAAAATTAGGATTAAATACTAAATATTAATAATTTTTCAGCAAAACATTAATTTTTTTTTAGTTTAGGTAGTAACCTAAAGCAAGACATTAGGTCACAAATTGATTTTCTATACAGTTGTGACTGTTTCAAATTTATAAAAATTCAAAATTTATAAGGGTTTAATACTTTTGATTTAGGTTTGGAGGATGAAGTTCTATAATCCAGAGACTAAACATTAAAATTTAAACCTTGCAAATATTTAAAAAACAATAAATCTATAAAAAAGTTATGACTGTTAGACAGTTACAGCTTGATATAACCATATTTTTTAAAATTGGTACCTAAACTGAAATTTAGTATATAAACTTAAATGACATAAATATTTTAGTAGTTAAAATGAAAAAACAATATAATTTGGTACCTAAAATTAACAGACCTTATAATTATATACTAAATTTTATCTAAGGGCGCTAACTTAGATATATACTAGAGAGATTTAGAGTTCAGTCCATTTTATGCGTCTTTCTTAGATTAAGATCGGTAGTGATTTAGGGTTTTTAATTAAGTCATTTTATTTTTCTTCTTTGATGGCTTTATGTTAAGTTTTAACTCCAAGATTTTGGGTTCTGCCCAAAATTTCGGAGTTAAAACATAACATGTAACCTCTATAAAGGTCATTCTACACCTTAGGAGGGGAAATACCCTTTAAATAGGGGAAATACTTTATTATGAATTAAAAAAAATTTCTTATAAATTAAAAGGACTTTATTATGAATTAAAAGATTTTTTTTTTATAAATTATTATGAATTAAAATAATTTTTTTTATAAATTTTAAAACATCTCCGATCTGCATCTAAAAATTATTTTTCTAAAAAACTTAAGCCTAATTATCTCTATATACTAGGCCTCGTTTGTTTCACAGGACTGTCTTGGCATGGACTAGCTTGGTATGGACTAAGCTAGCTAAGAACTACCTTTATGTTTGGTGTAGTGCAGGACTAACAACCTGGATAATGAAAATAGTCATGTCCTATGTTTGGTGCAGTGCAGGACTAACAAGTTGAAAAATTAATTTTTGAAACAAAATCATAAATCCCCATATTTAATTTTTAAAATAATTAAACATATTAATTATAAAAAAATTTCAATTTAGTTTGAAGACCTAAATAATTAAATTATAAAATCTCTTAAAATAGTTTCAATGCAATAAATTGGGGTGATCACTTTTAAAATGCTATAACTTTCTTATTTACTGTTGAATTTTTTGAACAATTCCAATATTGTTTTTATGACATTGTAAAAAATGCATGAAATTAAACAAATTTGGGATCCAACCAATTCTCTCTACACTGATTTAGTGATTCCCAAAGAAGCCCAACTCCTCGGGTGCAAGTCTGATTTTTGTTTTAACAATTTAATAATGATAAAAAGGGAAAAATAAAAAAGAGAGAAGAACAAAACCCACCAAAAAACATTGGAAATAAAAATCAAGAAATTAAAGAAAATAAAAACATGAAAAAAAAAAAAAAAGAAAGGAAACGAACCCAGAAAAATCTCAAGTCATCCATTCTATATATCAATTCCCAAAGAACCCAATAGATCAAGGCAATCTAGTGAGAGAGAAATTAAAGAAAAAAAAAAGGAAAAAACACAGAAAAGCCATCAAGCTATCAAGGAAAAAACACAGAAAAGAGTGTGTGTGGTGATTTTCAGTGGGACCCACTGGAGCGAGTTGTGAGGCTGGCCTCCAAGAGCGCCGTGGTGATTTTCAGTGTGAGTAGCTGCTGCATGTGCCACGCTGTGAAGAGGCTCTTCTGCGGGATGGGTGTGAATCCCACGGTGTACGAGCTCGACCAGGACCCCAGGGGGAAAGAGATCGAAAGGGCGCTCATCCGCTTGCTCGGGAACTCCTCCGCCGTGCCGGTCGTCTTCATCGGTGGCAAACACAGAAAAGAGTGTGTGTGGTGGTTGTTTTGGTGGTCGACGACGGTGGCAAGCGCCATGGCATTGAGCAGAGAGAAAGAGTGTGTGTGTGACTGGCGTTGTTGCTGCAGAAGATGAAAGTTTTGTCTTAGGTAGACCCAGCTAAGGAGGTTCTTAGCTAAGAAGGCTGATTTTCACGGGTTTCATTAAGCCCAGCTAAGAAGGCTGATTTAAGTTGGACAGGATTCACTAAGACCCGTGTTTTTTAATCCTAAGCTCACCAAACATGGGCTTAAAGTCTTAACTAAGCCAGTCCCTATTAAGAAGGTGAAACAAACAAGGCCTAATTATTTTATATATTTGTAACGTATAACATTTATTTTTGAGGAAAGTATGATAAAAGAGAGTCCAATGAAATTAAATTTTATTTATTTATTTATTTTTTGAAAAAAAGGTGTGACGTGGCCTTCTTAAATCACAAATTTTGTACCTTAAAAAAACTACAAGTTTTAACAGAACAAAATTTGTAAGTAATATCGCAAATTTAATTAGATCAATTTTAAAAACAAAATAGCGGTCAAATAATAAATACAAATTTTGTTGAGTACTAGCAAGATGTTCAACGCACGAGGGTCGAGGGTGATTGCCGCTAAACATAGATAGAGCTGTACGGTCCATGCAAGCAACAGCAATTTTCAGCAGCAAAACGTTTGACCTTGACTTTCTAAAAAATCAGTTTGACATTTCAACTATTTCCTTTTTTGGTGAATACATTTGAAGATTTCAACCATTTTACTTCATCATAATTGGGACAAGAGTAGAGTATAGCCGTATAGGACGATGACTCTTCCAACTTGTAAATTGTAATTAAGTTGTAATAATTTATTGCTTCTTCTTGCAAGATTTCAATCATTCAAATACCTCCTCCTTTTACTCACATGGTTTATGGTTAAGTCTTCATTAAGCAAGCATTAAATATCTTTTACCGCCACCATGTACATCATCTCTTTTCTCATTTCTTAAGCATCATCTTCCCCCTCATTAAGGGTTGTTATAGTGTATCGGTCTAAAAAGTGTCATGGAAACTACCTATGAGAAAATAACAATGTTTTTTTTCATTTTTTTTAAAGGAAAATAAAATTCATTAAAAGTTAAATAGCAAAATGAGCTATTCTCATAACTTTTTATTTATTTTTATTTTTTTAACTATGTGTGAGATCTAGGATCAATGTGGGTGGAAATAAACTCTCAGCATTGACACCACTGGTATTGTAGAAAGTCCACTATTGAATTCAAAAACTTACATTTTCTATTTTGATATTAATTGAAAAGTTCACATCAGCCTAAATGATATAAAAACCTTAGAATTCTAGGGAAATTTGGGCATCATATTTTGCAATTCTAAGAAATAATTGAATATAATAAGTGGGACTTATAACTCTAGCGATAGAGAATATTTATTCAGGTACCCCCTACGTTTGCTGTAAAAGTTGAATTCTCATCATCTCCCTCCAATGAATTAAAAAAAAAAATTGACAATAGGTTCCTCTCTCATTTTGTTTATTTCAAAGAAAATAAATTAAACACAGGTTTTCTAGTGATCTTTTCAAAGGTTTTTCAGTTTTGAGTAAATTTTAGGAAAATCCCTTTTGGAGATATTATTTTTTAAACAAAACATCAAAGTGAAAGAAACACATCAATCTCTTTTTTTGTTGGCAAGGACACATTTCTTCATAAAAACTAAGAAAAAACGTTTATTGTATTGTACTGAAAGAAAAAAGCTTTCTACAGAAGAAAAATCCATTCAAACAAATTTTGTTTCCAATCTAAGAAACATACAAGGAGTCACAAGACTCACAACATTGTAATTTTTAGCATAATATTTTTAATTACATTGAATGAGATCAAATCCTTAACCTCTTTGATGTTAATTTTGTGATGCCTACTCAGTCTCAACTCTCAAGTGATGATTTTTCAATTTTCTAAGGATTAGTCTTCTGTTAATATGGTCTTTGGGGTCAAGCCTGCTTGTCAGGTTGCTTACTTGTCTTGGAAGCCTCCTGCTGGTGGTATTTTGAAACTTAACACAGATGGTTGTAGGAGTATTGTTCTTGGTCTAATTGGTGCTGGCGGGTTGATGAGAGACTCAATTGGTAATTGGATTAAAGGGTTCTCAGTCAATTTGGGTACTGGGGCAGTCTGGGAAGCTGAGCTTTGGGGATTACATTGGGGTCTTAATCTTGGTATGGAACTTCATTGTGAAGCTTTAGAGGTGGAATGTGACTTAGCTCTTGTGGTGATGTTGGTTTCTAATCCTGTTGTTCCAACCCATCCCTTCTTTAGTTTGATAAATAGTTGCAAGGTGGTGCTTGGGAATTTTAAGAGGGCTGCTATCTATCATGTTTTTGGTGAGCAAAATGCTTCTGCTGATTGCTTGGCTTCCCTTAGCAACAATGGCCAATATCTATCATGTTTTTGGCCTCAGCAACAATGGCCAATAGCAGAAATTTTTTGGGTGTATGACCATTCGAACTTTGGGGGTTAATGGGTCTGCTAGTAGTGTTGGGCTGTTAATTCTTTGCTGCAATGGAATAGGAAAAAAAGATGCTAAGAACAGTCATTTTGTGGTTGTCAAATCAAGACCCTCTCGATATTTCATACACGATAATTCACTTATGCCAACTTGCACTGGTTATCAGGATTGGGCACCTGTAAATGTCTGAACTGTCTTTAGCTTTACAATGAGAGAATGAGTATATCACTTAAGAGGTTCAACCAAAAAGAAGAAGGGCAATAAAATGCATTCCATGTAAGCGGGATTAAACTCATTGAATGACCACTTAAATGTCATAACATACCATTTTGGAAACTCAAGGTCACAACTCTATGAAGGTGGTTACAAGATGCTAATTCGAGTAACTTCAGTTATAAGATGTAAACTTTATAACTACACATGAAACTTTGAAAGATTAGCAGGCAACTTTCATGCTATAGCCTATACCATCATCCCTGAACAACTGAATATGAAACAATTAAGTACTATGCATATAATTTTGGCTGTGCTCCGGAATCCTCTATTAATTCTCCATATTTTAATGGAAACAATTACAAGGTCAAACTCAGGAGTTTTATCTTATGATTGCAATATTCCATGAAAAAAATGGCAGCACGGCATCTAAAAGACATTAAAGGGATCCCCCTGCACCCTACTTCTCAATATCTTGGCGACCTTCTCCTGCAACATCGAACTCAATGAGATTAGATTACATTGGAATGATTTGGAATGGAATGCATGAATCATATGCTAGCCTGGACCAACAAGTAGAGAATGCCCATATGGGACCGTTAGGCAACATAGAAGCCTTCAATTGCAGGTAATCCAGGAGTTGAATAGTCCATTATGTGTCTCTTCTATAGGGCCTAGGGTGCACTGATGATCCAAAATCATGCAAGCTATGCACAAACTGTTCATGATAATACTCCGTAGTCAATATGATCAATGGGCAAGCCATGCTACTCCCGCCCAAGTGGAACAAAAGTCCAAGTGAAACAGTAATTTTGCCTTAATAGTTCAATTTCTGGGGGTTTAGGGAAAGTATTTTTTGAAGTTTTGACTTGCGGTGGTTCACCACAATTAGTACATAGGTTGCCTTGGCATAAAATTGATTTTTTAAGGGGTGGAAGATGTAATTAACAAAAATAATTTGGGGTACAGGATGTCTGAACTGTAATACCTCTTGCTTCGGGTTCGGTCTTCTTCATAGTCCATTAATCCAGCTGTTTCACCATACAGAATGTCATCAAGTGCTTGAAAATCACGGCCACCCTGCTTAAAGTGCAACCTTTTCCATGTAAATAAAACAAGTTGACCAACATAGCAGCATCACAACCAAGAAAAATTCTCTCTCTCTCTCTCTCTCTCTCTCTCTCTCTCTCTCATACACACACACACACACACACACTGTTTGGGTGAAATTATTAAAGCACATCTTAAATAAATTTGAAAACAGAAGTAGAATATGTAAAACTAAGTTTCTAAGGTTCTTAACCTGGAGGGTTTTTTCAAATGCTATAAACACGGGGATTTCAGAAGTTCACAAAAATGAATCATTCTATATAATTAACTGAGCTTTTGAGGCTCATGAGTAGGAATCCTTCTATTGTATTTCACACAGCTTTTGAAACAGAGGTTTATCACAACTAAAAAGGATGGAAAGTTAGATTTAATATGAAAAAAGTTCTTGGGATTTAATATGATAAAATTTCAATTGCTTCTCCTCTTATTTGGTAAATGCATTTTGACATGCTTGAGCTCTGTTGATTTAATCAATTTTCGTCCTAGCATGTTGACAAGTCTGAGAAAAGCTCTTCCATACTCGCTAAACATATGAGAAATGTCTACCTTGACATAAAAGGATAATGACGACAACAAGTTGGAAACAAGAAGCAACCAATGTACACCCGCTGTACAAAGGCATCTCATCTAAATTGCTGCTCAAATTTGGTAGGATAGATGCGTTTCATGATAACTCAAAACAAAATTATGATTACAGAGGTTGAAAGTCAAGGGTGGACTCAACTTACCTTGTTAGAAAGAGACTTCTTCGCTTCTTCCACTCTGTCCTTGACCTCCTTTTGGTGTTTTGCATCCAACTCACACTTTGTATCTGCCCATTTGATCTTCTCTTCAATTGTGAGAAGCACATTGTCTGAAGTGGCTAACCTGATAATTGGAAATAATTACTGGTCAATATCATCTCAAAGATTTCTTAGCAACAAATATAAATCACAAAATAGAAAGGGATTCTGTAGCTAAGTTTTACTTTTTCTAAACAATTAGAAAAAGTAAAGGCATCTTTTGGAACAGAATCTACAGGACAGGAACCATAGTTTCAGGCTTCCAGCCTTATAGGTAACCATTTTTTCACCAATACATCATTTGCAAGATATGATCTGGATTAGAAATGACTGTAACAATTAACATGGAAGATTGGTTTGATGTATAATTTTCCATCCACCCCGCCATGGCAATAAGCAAAAAATTGGCTGAGAGAGAGAGTGAGAGAGGAATGATAATAAAGATAAAAATGCATAATGGATAGTGGATAGTGGTAACATTCCTTGTACCAATATCCTGGAGTAAAGTGAGAAGACACCCATTGGATCAAGTTAAACTTCTGTGTCTTAATGCAATTAGGAAATAAGGTGCCTAGCATTACAAAAGGACTGAATTGGAGAGGGAATTTTAGGAAGACTGAATCTAACACAGTTAAAAAGACCTTAGACATAGAACCTCCAACTAAGTATGGATGGATAATGGATACATACCAATCTGTTAAGGTCTGTATTATATTCCCAAGCTGTCCAGGTCTCAAATCCCTCCCAGCTGCAAATTGAACCTGCAAAAAAAAAAAAATGATGGTCAAGATTAAGCATTGAGTTGAAAACATGTATGATGTATCCAGGACATTCTATCAAAAGACTTTTAAGAATATAATTAAGGCACAAACGTCAAATATAATTAAGGCAAAATATTCAACCTCAAAAGATCTTCTCAAATGATCCAACTTCCCTTTGACAATGCCCTACAAGTAAAACATAAAAATATTAGCCTTGTCGTCTTGCAATCTTTTCAGATTTAAAATGTAAATCTCTAGCAAATAGTATTTCTCATTTACTGGTTTAAAAGAAATTATCTCATAGATGAGATAACACATAACAATTTTTTATAACCAAATGAATTTATGGCCTATTTTTTCCATTAATGAATGGGGGCCACCTACCATATACATGCACTCATTGATCAGAAAGTCTTCAAGTTCGCGCACATTTGAAAGATCAAGCTGCTCAAGAAGTCGATCATAGGATAGAACCTGACAAAGAAATACAAATTGAGAAATTATAGGTGTATTTGTACATATAAATCCAGAGATCCACATATCCAGTTATTACACTATGATTGGGATTTGGGAGTTTAGTAAGGAAAATAATATAGAGGGTAAATGCCATTCAAAGGGAAGGAAAGGAAAATTGGTATCCCTCCTCTTGATTGGATGTTCGAGAGGAAAAGAGAGGATACCAATCATATCCTAATTGCATAAGCTTTTTTTCTGGGACAATAAACACACTTTTATTATATAGTAAGGGAGAAAAGCTACAAGAATGATGGACAAGATGCCAAATGTCCACAGTGAAGGTCAAATCTACTCCTATCCCAAAATGACTCCACATTCTCACCTTATCATCAAACAACCAATTTCTTTCCAACCAAATAATCCAAAAAGAAGCCAGTGCCACGCACCGCCAGAGGATAATCGCATTTCTATTGGCATACCCAAGTAATTTTCCACCAGCAAGAAGCGGCAAAAACCGCACCACTCCAAGCAAATGCATAAACTATGGAAGAAAAGTGAAGGAATATAGAATATTTCTCTTGCCATTATATCCACATTAAAATGACTCAATTCTAAATATTTTGGCAAGACTATTTTAGTCAAACACAACAATTTTTAGCAAACCATTTTACTTTTCTATCCAAATCCGCCCAATTTGCAGGGAAAAAATGTGGGCAAATAAAGGGCGTCCAACATTGAACTCCCAGAAAACCCTAGGGATATAATTTTTTTCCTGATTGGTACATCAAAGCATCATAAGGGTCTCCTTTCACCAAGATATCTTCATGTTATTGTCCTACATTCCAAGATCTTTTGTGAGTACTGATGTCACAATTTTTTAGTCTACCGCTTACTTTTCTACATCTAATCAGCAGTTTGATCTAGATATTATGTCTTCGAGTGATGAAGAGCTTTTGTTCTCTCCTCATCCAACAGTGCCTATAGTTGTGCATCTGTTCCAGTCTTGTCAACAATCTCTGTACCATCAAATCATTTGTCTTGTTAGTTTGTTTCTTTGCAAGTATATCAACGATCCAGGGAGAGACAGGTTGTGAGTGTAACGATACTCCAAATCCGCCATCCTCACCTGTTGCTAGCATGAACTCTGTTCACATCCTTTTCTCAGTTGTCATAAGCTATAATTGGGTTTTTTTTTTTGCATGGTGATTTACAGGAGGAGGTATATAGATATCAAAGCCCTAGATATGTGGTTGTCAGCGAGGATATATGGTTTGTCCGCTGGGTAAGGTAATAGAAACAGTCTCCCCATGCCTAGTTTGATAAGTCTAGTTTCATTGTGATTCAGTATGGGTTACAACGATCAAAAGTTTTGATCCTTCAATGTTTGTTAATTGCTCATTTGTTGGTGTTACAATCTTGATTGTGTCAATTGATTATATTATAATTTTGGGGTGTGACTCTAACAGTATTGTTGATTATATTATTATTTTGGGGTGTGACTCTAACAGTATTGTTGTTCTAAAGGCTATCCTGCTTCCTCTTTCCATAAAAAGAATTTGGGTCTTCTGCAATACTTTCTTGGTATTAAGATTGCTTGTTCCAAGAAGGGCATTACTCCTTGACAATGCAAGAATGCATTAGTTCTAGTTTGTAAGATAAGTTTACATGGTTCTCAACCTGGTGAGACTTTTTATGGATCCATTTATAAAGCCTTCTAATACATAGGGGGAGGCATTTGATGTTCCTGGTTGGTATTGAAGACAGTTAGTTGTCTTACTTACCTTACAATGACTCACCCTGATATCACTTATGAGGCAAGGATGGTCAATCAGTTTATGCATATGCCTTGCCAACCTTGTTAGGATGCTACCATCTGTATTTTTAGGCATCTCTAAGGTGTTCCAGGTCAAGGTATGATATGTTGTCCTTAAAATAGTTTGGAGATCTTAGGATATGTTGATACTATTTAGGCTGGTAATTGTACAGACATGTGTTCCACCTTTTGGTTACTGTAAATCTGTGGTGGTAACCTAGCTAGGTAAAAAGCAAAGTATGGTCCTTCGTCCCTCATACAACATATGTTATGGGTTTTCTCTCTTCTACAGGACATAAGGATTTCTGTGGTGTCGTTGGTGTAGATGTATTATGATAATCAGCCTACCATTTTCATTACTAGTAATCAAGTCTGCCATGAATGTATTGAGCACATGAGGAGATTGTCATTTTATTCATGATCTACTGATGACAAAGTAGATTGTCACCCTTTACAATTTTGGAACTAGGGAACCCCAAACTCGATCAATTAGTTTATGAGTGCACGACTATTAACTAGATTGATCAGAGGACAGTCACCCATTCAATGACAGTCATGCGCCATACCTTGACTATATCAGGCTAAGGGCATGAAACATATGTCCCAACTTGAGAACTGGAGCACACACAAAAGCCTTTACCAAACCACTTCTAAAAACATCAAACCCCAGTCGAAAATAATCTCAAATAAAACACAAACTAGCTAAACTAAGCACTATCAATCTTAAGAGATGGTCTCCTTCCAATCCACAAGAATTTTGAAAAAAATGGTACATGATGAAATTTTGATGAAAATGAAGCCCAAACACCTATCCCATAATTCATCCACTTCCTCCCCCCTACAGTTCTCAAAGATCCTGTTATTTCGTTCCATCCACACTACCCAGAGAAATAGCCATCACACAACAACTCCACAAAATTTTTGCTCTTTTCCCACCAAAATCAAGATGCTTCTCAGAAAACATAGAAGTACACAATTTGGAAATCCGCATCACATTAGCTTCCAAAAATAGTTAGTGGCAACTGCCAAAGCCTTAGAGTAATAGGTCATTGAAGAAACAAATGGTTTAATCTTTCAGATCCCATTCTGCACATGATGCCGCAATTTAGAGATAGGCTTTACATTAGGACTCCTCCTTTGGGGAACGTCAAGGGTTCATTCTTATTGTCTTTAGTTTGTTTTCATTCTTATGGGAGTACTTTAATGGGTGGGCATATGGGATCCACAACCTATGTTTGTAAGTAGCCCCCCTGCCTTTTGTATAGCATGCATACAGATAAACTTGAGAGGAGGTAGTAACCCTAACTTTTCCTTAGCCTCCTCCTTTCTCCTTTTTTCTCCCCTCCAGTCTCTCAATCTTTTCTTATCTTCATCTAATACAAATTCTAACTTTATTAACAAAATAAAAATAAAAAAATTTAGCCTTAATTAGTTTCAAAATTGCAACACAAGCTTTATGCCACCTTGGCAACAATACCGGGTGGCATAACCCAAGCTTTACGCTATTAAACTAATGCAATACAGGTATAACCCACTGAAACCCACAATTCTACACAAGAAAAAATCGGGTGGCATTTTGGCTTGGTATACTTGTCAAATTATTAGAGTAAAGCGGAGCTACGTACTGACTTTTCACATTTGTTTCTAGGCTTAAGTAAGAATCAAAGCAATCAGATTGCAGAACTGTTAGACTGTTAGTACAATCTTCCAATTAGGGACTAGTCAACAATTTGAAGGCAGATATAATCAGATTGCAACTACCCAAAGAGAGAAGGTTGAGAAAATAGGGTACAATATAATGCTAATTGTTGTACCTTGTTCATCTCAGCTAGAGCAAGCACAGTAAGTTGCTTCAGCTTGATGATTTGTTCTGGGACTAGCGATGGAAGAAGGCTAGCATTACCTGCCACTCATTCAGTCATTAAATTTCATCAGTAGGTATATGAGACACAAGGAAAAAGAATTGTAAAGTGCAACTGTCAAAGTCACAATCCAATGAAACAACTAAAAACAAGACTGATCTAACATCTTAGGCACCTTGAATAACATGGGTGGAGATAATTAGAAAATATGTGATATCATGTAACGTGAATAAAAAGATTTCCCAGGTAGGACACAATGGAGGATCAGCATTCATATAGCCAACCTCAAATGGTTGGGACAAGACTCTATGGTCATTAATGTAAATACCAAACATGCCATAGGAAAATTGTATAAATTACTTTGTATGTGGGTTTCCATTTATTTCCAGAACTATATCTTTTGAAAGTGTATGCAAGCATATCAAAACATATCTATAAATCATTGATCACCTTTTATTTTAAACTATTTATACAAATGTCCTGGATATTTCAGAGACACTATAAAACAGTAAAACCTCTGAATATCCAGCCCCCAAGCATCTAACTTATTGAAAGAAGGAATAACATGCTAATTTATTCACATGCTAAGAATAAGAAAAAGAAAAGACATAGTTGCAGGACCAATAATAAAAATAGGTGGTGGAGTGAAGTTTTTGTAGAAAATTTCTTACTCTTATAATCGCTCCATGTACCATGAGCAAAGAGACGAAGCATATCAATGTATACAGCATATTCAGTTCCTTGAAGCTGCATTGAAGCAAATTTATGAGAATAGCACAAACCTAATACGGTCCAGTATGTTAGTTGAATTGAGAACCAGCCAATAAAACTTAATTAAGTTACTAAATGGAAAATATGAAATGAGAGGGCATGATTTGCCCCTTATTTCCCCTTAGGCAATCACAGTAAAAAAAATTGTAACAATTAACCCAAAAAAGAAAAGAAACTATATTGGATTAGATACTTAATAATCCATTAACTAATAAGATGTGGTCACATACAACAGGAGAAAATCTGCCTACTAGGGTCTGTAATAAGTAAGCACACACAATCAGTTAGCTCATCAAAGTCAATTTCAACAGTAACCCAGTTGTGAAGTGGGATTTCAACAGTAAGCTCTTTGGGCATGTTTTGGGTATCCACATTTGATCAAACTCACATCAATCTGCTATATAACTAACATTCGATTACTTGGTACATAAAACACAAAAGCAGGAAGAACAACAAAGCGATAAAAAAAAAAAAAAAAAAAAAAACAAGAGGCACATTGATATAATGAAATCCATTATATAATTGGTATTCAAAACCACTTTGCTTATTTTGAGATCATACACTAAATCAAACCCACATGTATAACCGCGCATAAAACCCAATAAGCACATTAGCACCGAACAAAAGTAATAACCAACAGAAAATCTGAAAAATACCCAGAAGCTATAAAGCACGGGAGCAACAGAAACCAAAGCACTCAAGCCAAAAGCATATACTTTTTTAAAAAACCCAAAATTGTGTAAGGCAAAGCATGAGAACGAGAAAAAGACCAACAATGGAAATTGAATAAGAAAGCAAGAAACGCGTGTAAGACTGACCTCGAGCACATTGGGGACAGCCAAAATCTCAGAGAAAGCGAAGAGAGAAGAATGAGAGGTGACTTGGACTATGAGGTTGACGAGAGAGGACCCTTGGAGAGTAGAGGCTTGCTTCACAAAGTGCTCGATGACTTGGGCTTGTTTCTGCTCTATCTCCATTGAAACACCCTCCTTGAGAAGAAACCCAAAATTTTGGAAGAAAAAAAAGTTAATTATAAGAAAGAGGGAGGGTGTTTTTTTTTAATCAGAAGAACGAGGGAGCTTAAACTACGAAAAAGGATGAATTTGAGGGGTTTTGGCTCTCTCTATATATATGTTCGTATTCCATGTATAGGGTGGGTTCTAGGTCTGCTAACGTGAGCCGGGCGTGGGTTGTTCTACTTTTTTATTTTGGAATTTTATAATTTTAATACCTGAAGTTTTGGACATTTTTGGTTAAAGTGAGTTGTTCTTTCTTAGGCTAAATTTAACTTAAATCTTCATAATTTGGATCAAGTTTAGATCCTCATATTTTTAATTTGCCAATTGTATCACATTGTAGTTTATTAACTATAGCAATTTGAGGACACGTCTAAAAAAGTGACATCAAAGTATCATTAGCAAGTGGGAGATAAACATCTTCGAAATGGAAATGTTTCACCGAAATTGAATATTTTTCAATGTATAATAAACTCAATGAAGAGTAATTCTCGCATCTACACATAGGTGATCCACATGTGATATGGACAATATTATACATTAATATTGTATAAACTAGTAATCTTATATGTCTATGTATAATCGATATATGTCAATCTCATTTATGCTTATAAGATTGACATATAGGATTCTTGACCATGAGATTGATCATATAGGATTGCTGACCATGAAATTGGCATATAGGAATAGGATTGCAAGTTTATACAAAATTGATATATCAAATTATTGTATAGCACTTGATGTGTGTAGGTTGGGCTAGGCCAACTTAGGGCCTAAAGAATAAGGCCTAGGTATCTTCTGCAAAAATGGATTGGGCTACGCCTACTTGGCACCTAGTTTAAAAAAAAAAAAAAAAAAGGCCAGTGCTATTTAGACCATCCTAAATTACTAAGTTGATCACTCTATTTCAAAATTCTAACTTTACTCTTAAAACAAAAAAATTTCAATTTTGTTCGTTGGGTCATTCGACAGTTATCTATTGAAATATTTATGGTTATTCAACAGTTATCTGCTGAATATTGATGGATTATTTGGTGGATAACTACCGAATGAAAATGAAAAAAGCATTCGACAGTTATCTGCTGAAATATTTGTATTTATTCGACAGTTATCTGTCGAATATTAGTGGATATTTTGGTAGATGACCATCGAATGGATCTGAGTGATTTCATTATGTTGCAATAAAGGGTAAAATAGGAAAAAAATTGGAAAAAATTTATTAGGGTGGTCAACTCAGCACAAAAGGGCGGTTTGCAAAGCTTCCCTAAAAAAAAAAAAAAAGATTTTGATCTATCAAAAATAGAAAAAAATTATAAAAATCAAAGGGATTTATGGGATATAAGAGGCTAGAGCCTAAAAGGAATTTATGGTGTGTGGTGTTTGGTTGCTTCCCAAGCTTTCTAAGCAACCCAAAAGAGGTTTTCTATAAATTCTTTAATTTAATAAGTAAAATCAGTATTTTTAAGCATTCCAATTTCCAAATGGGGTTTTATGTTTTTGCGATGAGCCACTATGTAATCTTAAGTTTTCATCTCTTTTGGTTGCCTAGATAATGAAGAGGAAAAATGAATTTTACGACTAATGGCTTTGTTAGAGCGTGAATGGGCTAATCTCAAGCCAATTTTTGGCTTAATTTCCTGATTTAATTAGGGATAATAATAGTAGTGCATGCTTATGTAGGAAGTTGTAGTAGGGTGATTATATGAACAAAGTTAAACCTAAAGAATTACTAAACTTAAATGAGTTAGGTGTTGAGTTATACATTTGAGTGATGCTTTGTTATTCCAATTAAGTAGCAGTTAAATTATGCATGAACAAAACTTGAATGGGTTTGTTGAATACAAGACAAGCTGGAAAGTGTACATGAACTAAACTTGTGTTCTAATTTTCACCAACTAGAAAATAGTCCTAATGAGTTTGTGTTTGTTCATGAGTAGTGGTTAAATTTCTATTAAAAGCAAATGAATGGTAGTTAAATTATTCATACCCTTTATGAATCTACAAACAAAGTAGATTCATCATGTAATTAATGCCATATAGCTTAGGAGTTTCAAGTTGAATGGATGCCCAAACTGATGTTGTCATAAACAAATCGACTTGCTTTTCTATATTATTGAATTTTATTTACAGATTATGTAGAATTTGAATACAAGGTCCCTTGTAGGATTGAGTAAATGTGCTCGATCAACTAAAATGCTATAGGATAAGAAAATAATATTTTATCTATATGCGTAGATATACTCCTCTCATATATATGGAACATGCTACTTGTACTTATATATATATCTTGTACACATACATACTTCTACACTGCCATGGATGAGCCTATTTTTCCACTAATTGTCTAAGTTGGTCGACCAACATCCATTTGAGGGTGGAGTTATGTTGTCTTTCTTCGTTTTTCTTTTAATTGATATTTTTCCAGTATGCAGGGTCCTTTTTTTCCTGACAACAGTGAAAGAGAATTTAGTTCTTACATGTATGTGTGTGTGTGAGAGTGTGTTTGATCTAGTTCTTACTTTCTCTTTAGTTGTTACCTTATTATATATTATTATTATTATTATTATACACATTTTCAATCGATTCTTTTGCTTCTATATGATCATCAAGATATGGAGAATATATATAATGGAATGGATAATTTTGTAGCACGTATCGGACGTAAGCGTGCTAGAGATGAAGACGAAGGTAGAGAATTTAGTTCTTACATATATAACATGGCTTTGATCTAGACTCTCTCTTTAGTTATTACCTTATTATATCATTATTGTTATACACATTTTGAATCCATTCTTATGTTTCTATATTATCATCAAGTATGGAGAATAATGGGATGGATAATTTTGTAGCACATATCCATCACAAGCGTGCTAGAGATGAAGATGAACGTAACAAACAAATGATAATTATTATGACCAGCATCATTGCAGTTTTAACTGGAGGAAAAAAACCTTTTCTGGAACAAGGATAAGTATGAGTTGGTATCCCCATTCAATAATATCATAACATTTATGTTTTTATGTCTTGTCCCATAGAAGTTTCTTCAATTTCAAAAAAGGTTTTGTCTATTGGGATGTCAGTTCATCCCTTATCTCTGTTACATGGAAGTTTCTCTCAAGAATAGTGGTCTGGTATCAAAATAAAGAAGATGATAGCCTTGCTACAACAGTGTCAGAGATGGCTTCCTCTCTTGCAGAGTAAATCCGATCATGCAATGTAAAAAGATTGACTGTAGATGAAGTATATACTGAGGTGTTGATGCAAATTCTCGTAAGGCAGATGCAACAACTTAGATAGTGACCTGGCTGATCCGAAGTCTTGCTGGATGTTGACGTGGATGTTGATTGAGATCTTCCTGCAAGAGAAACAAGATCAAAGGAGATGGACCGGTGTGGTACCAGCCAAACACGCTCCGATGATGAAGTCAGTGATGGTGTTTGATGGTGGGTGAGGAAGAACAAAGGAAGAATTTGGGAGAATGGGAAGAACAAGGCAAATGTTCTGGGTTATTCTCAGTAAGTTGGGTATGCTCTTGAGTGAGTAAGAGTTTTTGTGTAAGTGTTTCGTAGGTAGATTTTGTAGTGTTGGTTTTGCACATATGAGTTGACATATATAAGCAAAGGAAGTCTTGATGAGTAAGATACCTGCATATGAATGAGTGGTTGCCAGAGACCCACGCACCTGGTCAGACCTAGTTGCATGTCCAGCTGCTCACCTCCTCTGCATTCACTGCTGCATTGAATGCCCCATTAAATGCAAGGTTGGAAGGTTCAGTCAAACTGCCCCAATAGTCATGAATGCAGACTGGATATTCTATCTGTCAGAAGGTTTGTGTCAGGTGCATTCAAGTGTGGCGGTTCGTCCCAGCGTGATCCTCCTGGGAATGGCGGCGGAGAGCCGAGCCGAACCGAACAGATGTTCCTTCTGCGTATGCATGAAATCCATGTGTGATCGGATCGGATATGAAATTCAAGACCGAGCCGACCCAAAAGATAGGGACCCTTCCGAGCCCTAACTAGCCGACGCTAGAGCTCGAAAGGAGGTCACTTCAGTGCCGAGCCGAGCTGAGATGACCGTGGAAAGATGGACACTCAATCCCTCGGAAGGTCGTCGGTTCGGCTCGGACCGAACATGGGGGACGCGTCACGGAGACCGGTCCGAGCTAGCAAAGGAAGTGCTGATGTGGAGGTCAAAGTTTTGACCACTGATAGTCAACTCCGAGATGGATATTGACCAGCCACGTGTCGAGCCGTGATTGGCTTATTCGGATCGATGTGGATTGGTGTGGGTTTTCCCACAAACATGAGGTGACCGCAATTCCATATTTAGATGAAGAAGAAGGTTGGAAAGCTATATATTGGCTCGCAAACGATGAAAACAAATTCTTACTTTTAAAGCAAATTCCCCTTGAAAAGAAGAAGAAATTTCTCATGATGTTCATGCCGCAAGATTAAAAAGTTTTGTGAATACTAGATTAGAGTTTAGCATGATATATAGATTGTCCATTTGGTGTATTAGGTTTGCTGGGATTTGGTGTGCCGAGCTTACTGGGAATTATGTTCTAAATTGTGGGATTTAATTGCTTGTTTCTTCTTTCATTTTGGTTGTGGATATACTAGGAATTATTATCTTTGTGTTTGGTCGGTCATCTAGATGATGGGATGGTTAATTGTTAATCATTATATACTACAAGCTGAGATGATACCCAGATATTTCCCACCTCTGATATTATCATTTTGATAATATTGTTCATTTGTTAGAGGGACTAATGTGAAAAGTCTCTGTTTCAATTGTTCATTTGATACATATATGAACCAAGGCATGAATAAGACAGATTAGGAGATTGATTTCATGGACTAGTTAAACAAATAATGCAATATGTCAACAGAGGTTCAGGTATAGTAATAATTAAAGAAGAGTAGCCATCAAATTGACTTTGGTACATCAATTATCAAACCTGCTAAGCAAGCGAAGACATGGTAGATCAAAACTACTATGTTGTGAGGACTGAAGTCCTAAGGGACAAAGCAACATCTTAAGCTTAAGTGGCTGCCTACAGTTTTGACATATGTTGTTACTTGTTAAAGATCATCAATTCATCAGCCGCAAGAAGAGTGTGGTCATGGATTAGGAAGAGGAAGAAAGAGCAATGTTATGTACAAAGGGAGACTTTGTTTATATGTTGGTGGACAAGGATAGTGTGATAGGATGCTCGTTTGTCGCTCATTCTAAAAGACTAGCCTATTAAGTGATGATATCTATCCACCCATAGATCAAATATGTTCTTATTAAGCGATGTTACCTATCCACCCATAAATCGTATTTATTCTTATAAGACGTGAGAATCTTGTCCGTGACATAAAAAAATGTGTGATGTGACATAAAAAATTGTGCTGCTGCCCTCACAATCAGAGCAACGTCTTCTCCCCAGAACCAGACAAACATAAAGGGGAAGAGTAGCAGAGGTGTCGACCAAAGGCATGCTAGTTCCATGCAAATCTGTTGAAGATAACCATGAACCACGTGACACAGCCCCTCCCCTCACGTGCCACCCCTTCATATACACCATCTGCTCTCACCATCCACCAAGCTCCTCAAACCAAAGCAAAGTCTCAACCCTCTAAGGCTCTAACAGAATAATCAATGGCCCAAAATCCTGAAAACCAACACAAACTTTCTTACCAAGTGGCCCAGGCCTCCACTGCAATAACCTTTGCGGGGTCTCTCTCCCTCCTCTCAGGCCTCACACTCACTGCAGCGGTTATTGGTTTGGCGGCAACAACACCGTTGTTTGTGATCTTCAGCCCGGTGTTGGTCCCAGCAGTCATTGCAATGCTTCTGCTGGTTACCGGCTTTTTTACGTCGGGAGGTTTAGGGACAACAGCAGGGTTTGTGTTTTACTGGATGTACAATTATGTGACAGGAAAGCACCCAGTTGGTGCAGACAAGCTTGATCGGCTGGCTGCAATGCTGGCATGCGGGGCTAGGAACATCAAGGACCGAGCAGCACAGTCAACCCAGCACTTCCTAAATGGTACACATGATGCTTAGGATCCACCATCATCTGTGCCTTCCTCACTCTCTTGTGATATGTATGGCTAGTATGGAAATTGGATTGTCTCCTCTTATTTGTGTTACTCTACGATAGTAATTTCTATCTTGCTCTGTGATGTTAATGATCTTTTTTAGTGCTTATCATTTTAACTTCTAAACCCTTTATTTATGTATAATCTAAGATTCCCACAATTTCTATACACACCACAATAACAATCTAATCTACTATGTACCATCACATCATTGCAATAGACACACATTTGATGCCATAGAATCAAACTTACTCATTTCACACTCAAAGGAACTAAATACACAAAATTCAGTTTCCGGTTGAGCAAAAATGGCACACTCAACCCTCATACCCAAAAGAGCTTGGCCATCACAACAATGCCGTCATCAGCAGAGTCTAAGGCCAGTTTAACACAGTTGAGTATGACTTACAGTGATTCACTGATTGTTAACGATGGCAATAAATCCAGTAGCATACAGTAAGCTTATGCTATGATACTAGCACACATATTAACTAGGAAAAGGTATTGTTCAGTATAAAGATGCATACATCAACTGCTACCACAACCATTGCATTAAAATTTCAACCATTTATGTGGGGTTTGGATGGGCTCCAACTTAAGAAACACTCCCGGCTTTCTTTGAAACAGCAATGACATTGAAGTTGAGTGAGTCAGGATTTTTCTGGATCATGCCCTGTATGACTTTAGCTGCATCCTGTTAAGGGATAAAAGAATTATCAAACATCTAAAAGGGTCAATGCCATGGACTATAATTAAAGAATATAATTCTTGATGAAGGACAGCAAACTGCGCATATAGACTCAGGTAGAAGGGTCAACAAGTTCTCACACCCAGATTGAAATGCTGTGTTTAAGTCCCAAAACAGCCAGAACACATTAGAATTAGCAAGTTAGATTATTTTAGTTGAATTTTCTGAAACAAATGCTTATGCGCACATGGGCACAGATACTTCTCTTAGCAGATTGACAAAAATCCAATTCTGGACTTAGCTTTTTCTGTCTAAACATGCTGAGGTTTCAGACTTGCAGCCCTACAACAATCTGAAGTGTTCCTTCCAGATTTGCACTCTACAATCAAAGCATTGCTTTCGGTAACCACCAGCAATTTAGGGTCCATTTGATAATGTTTTTGTTTTATGTTTTATTTATAATTAGAGAGAGAGAGAGAGAGAGAGAGAGAGGTGATGAAGAAATGAGGGAGTTTACATAGAGCGATAAAACAAAAAGCTATGTTTTTAGTTTTATTTTATAAACAATTCTATATATTTTTTCTTCTCTCACCCCACCTCTATCATCTCTCTTATTATTTTTCCTCCCTTTTCCTTTCCTATCTTTAATTAAAAAATAAATAAATTACAGACTCTTAAACTTTGTATATGTTTTGGCATCCCTTATGTTTTAAATCACAGCGCCCACTGACATTTTTAAGTACCTGCAATAGACTGCCTGGAGAAGACGGGCCATGAGAGATTGGACCTGACTTTCTCCCATCAAGCTCATAAAGCTCCCCTGCATGTAACATTTATAAAAAATCAAATTGAGTGAAAAAGCTGAGTGAAATGCATTACTGCTTCATTTCTGAATACAATGGTAAACAGTAATACGAGAGAGAGAGAGAGAGAGAGAGAGAGAGAGAGAGAGGGGATTTAAGTATGTACCGTCCACACATGTGAAGCAGATGAAGTGAGTGTCCGCATTATCTGATGCCTGTGGAGAAAAAGGGTAAGGCATGAGAAGCACAAACCATCTAACAGAAAGAAAAGAAACGCAAGAGATTGCTATTTTATATATATCTTCTGCTGCTTCAAAAATATCACCTCTGTATCACCAGCAGTAGCTGCTACTGAATGAGCAACTTCCATTTCTGTGTCATTTTCAAGGAATGCTGCACGCTACACAAGTATGGTGAATATATGGTAATGAGAGGCAAGAAAAATATCATATGGCTCTGTATGTGCAGGTCAAACAGAAAGGACAAACAGAAAAAACTAATGTAGAGAGAGACAAGGAAAGGAAAATAGAACCTCCAATGGATCCATGCTTGCAGTACTTTTGAAAAACCTATCCAAGAATGACCCCTCAACTAGGGGAAAATAAAACAAGCAGACACCAAAAGGGAAAGTTATCTACTGTAGGAAACAGTCATCCAGAAAGAAATGAAATCATATATTTTGGCAGGTAATTAAACAAAAGCAAACTCATTCCTCCCACTGGGTGTTATCCAAGGCAACGGTGCTGGTGTCTAGAACTGCCTAGTTTCACGAATGTGTATTTGCATCCCCTACCTTCCATAGCTAGGTGGTACACGTGTCCGACATACCTACACGCAGAAACCTAGGTGGCAGATAACCAAGAAGCTCATTCACACGGTATCTTAGCTCTTGCAGGTGTTCCTTTTTATTTTTATTGACCAAGGTGTTGATGTTACTGTTTTGCATTTTATAGAAAGCAGGGTGAGCTGAATGTCATTAGATTTCTTTACAAAGAGGATGAACAAAGAGAGCAAAAGGAATCATATGCCCTTTCTAGGATTTGCATCAAGCATCATTTTCTCTCCCGCTCTCTGCTTGTCAGTCAGTCTGTCTGTCTGTCTGTCTGTCTGTCTGTCTCTCTCTCTCTCTCTCTCTCTCTCTCTCTCTCACACACACACACACACACACATATTCTTTTTGCGCAAGAGGAGATATCCAAAAGAAACCATGATTTACTAGCAGCCATTCATAAAAATTTGATACAACTTACAATCTGTGAACGTTTTTTTAGTAAGCCAGACTTGTTATATATAGAAGGAATCTAAGCCGAGTTTAAGGGTCTCAAGGTTTAGCCTACCCAAGCCTGATTTATTAAACTATGATATAATTCCAATATTTTCAGTAACCAGCCAGCATTGAGCAAATCAGAATCTGTATAATTTAAAATATCCCTTTAGCACCTTGCAAGATGATCTTCTCTCTCTCTCTCTTCAATTAAACTGAATCCAATGATTCACTTTTTTATTTAAAAAAAAAAAAATTGCTTAAAGGGGGAATTGGATAACTCTCATAAAACCTTAGGGAAATTAATAGGAAAAAGAATAGACAGAAAAGAAAAAACCCAGATGAAGAGATCTACGGAATAGTCAAGAACTCAATGAGGAAATATCAACCGTTGGATACTGTTTAAATGAGTTTAAATGGATGAGATTTGAGAAAAATGAGAGAAAATGCGGGGAGAAAAATGGAGAGGTTCAGCTCCCTAGCATGTACCTCTGATATGAACCACTAGCATAGACCCCCAAGGATGGAGAACATATAACTACTATGCATAATTGTAATCAAAACTCATCCATTAGAGGAATATTGTAAACAGCTTACCAAGTTTGATCTCTGAAGTAATGTTTCCAACAGCATGAAGAAGCCCAATAGTTCCACAAGCATTGCCCACAGTTTGTTTTAAAAAATAAACTCTACCCTTGGGTTCCTACAGCCAGAATTAACAATAAATGAGCAAGGTAAAAAAAATCATAACACATGGTTATAAATATAAATTAGAACTTTCCTCAAAGAAGTTTTATACAGAGCATCTAATCAAATTTCCTTGCGCTCACCTGTTTTTCATTTGCCTGCATCATTCTCTCTTCTTCAGTCTGAAAAGATTTGAAACTTCCCTCAAATCAGGCGACAAGTACATTTTCATAATGTGCAACAAAAGAAAGGACAGATGCAGAGAACTTAAGTTCAACAATGATCACCCAGCCACAAAGTTACGATTATTCATTTCTTTAATGAAGAAAGAAACGAAACCTGAGAGGTTATAGGATAAAGAAACAGCACAGCAAGTACAGGCTTCGGAACCATTTCTAAGAGGTCTCCATCCAATCCATAAACATCATTGCATTCTGCCTCATCCACTGGAAGGCCAAGGCCCCCAAGGAACTGTATTGAGAAGATAAAATAAAATAATTAAAATTCCTTTCTGAACATTCAGTTTGGTGCTTGTCTATCAAAATTTCCCAGTGAGATAAAATCATTCTTAAGAAGGATAATAGCGCTCTTCTTGAAAATATCATCGCATTTTTCATTCTTTATTTTGGAGGATTTTTTTTTTATTTAAAAAAGAAAAAGAAAAAAAAGGAATAGCATTGCTTTCTCAAGAATTTGATCATTTTACAGTGGAGAGTTATTACTCAGCTTCCTAAACTAAAAGACCATCCTAGCTAATGGGCCCAAACTATTTCCCTTCAGTTCAGTATATCATCACTTATCATTATTCATTAATCTTCAAAAACTGATTTCTTCTATAGTTTTCTGTCATAACCAAACACAAAGGTAATATTTCACTAAGCAGGTCTCCCTCAGAGCTAAAATTTCTATTAGAAATATAAATAAAATGAAAAAAAAAGTTTTTTTTATTATTATTTTTTTTAACTTCAGAAAATAAGCAGATTTCATAAAAGAGTGGTTTAGACTTTAGAATCAGCTCAAATTGCTATAGAATAATTTTAGTTCAGACCCAACAAGCTTTAACTAATTCCAAACACCCAAACTAATTTTTAAACCGACACCCATGTTCCAGAACAATCAAACCATCCCATTTTCCACATCAAATTGGCACAAAACCCTAGCTCTCCGTTTGGGTTCTAAGAAAAATTACTCTCTATTCTTTTCATTTTTTTTTTCCGAGGGTTTCTTCATAAACAAACGAAGCATAATCGGAGCAATACCATACAATTAGGGATTTTATTTATGAAAAGTAAGGTGATTGATTGATTTATAACCTGGTTCATAACATCAGGGTTAGCTTCAAGAGGAAGCCATCTCTTAGCAGATCGGGTTTCGTCCAAAGCAGCCATTGAGCTTTTTCTCTCCTTTTCAGCTTTTATTTGAGATTCTCGTGCCTTTTCCGCTCTTGAGGTTTTTAGCTAAAACAACTGGAATTTAAGAAATGCTCTTCTTGCTGGCTTTATATATAGGTTTTGGGCAGTGGCCAAAAAAAAAAAATGTATATTTAGGTTTTGGGCGCTGGGTTTCAACTTTCAAATACTGCTGCTTAGATTCTATTTCGACTACTCAGGCCTTACGCAACTCATTTCAAGGCCCAAAATATCAATGTTAAATTTTCTTTTGGGCCCAGATTTTATTCTATTTTCTCATCATAATTAGATGAGTCATTATAATTTAGAGTGAGGCTATTCAGAACACTCTTAGCTATTAAGTTAATTATCTTAATATATTTTGTCCAATTTTTATTTTTATTTACCATTTATTACAAAAATATGATAAAATTACCCAGATTCATTCGGTGGTTATCTATCGAAATATCTATTAATGTTCAACAAATAAGTGTCAAATAAACACAAATATTTCGGCAGATAACTGTCGAATACATTTTTCATTTCCATTTGGTGGTTATCCACTGAATAATTCACTAATGTTCAGCAGATAATTGTTGAATAATTATAAATATTTTGATAGATAACTGTCAAATGACCCGAAAAATAAAATTAACATTAAAATTTTTTATTTTAAAAGTAAAATTAAAATTTTGAAATAGGGTGATCAATTCAGCAGTTTAAGGTAGTTGAAATAGCATTGTCTTATAATTTATTTGGAAAGAGTAAGCCCGAGTAGTGATGGTGGATTGAGTAATAGTTATGATTATGTTAGATCCATGGTTTGATTCTCTATAATATAACAACAACAAAAAAACCAATACTTTGAAATAGTAAAAAACATTTTTTTATAGGATTTGGCTATAAAAGATAGAACAGTAGTGTTAGACATCCCACATTTTTATATCACAATTTTATACTATCTTATGTGACAACTTACATGACATTCATACATTTGACACTTAAAAAAAAAAAAAAAACCTTGTTCAGTAATAATGACATGTAAAATGATATAAAAATGTAGTATAAAAATGTGGTAAGTATAACATTATTGAAGATAGAAGTGTCATCTTAGAAGCACTCTGAATAGGCATTTAATTGATTCTTGGTTTATGCTTGCTAAACAACATGTCATCCGTTGTTTCTTACAAGAGATTGAATTTATAGGTTCTACGTTCCCTTTACTCATCACAAGTCATGCCACTTCAGCTAAATCTTGTGGGCTTAACATGTCAATATATTAAGGCTTATTCATACCATTGCCCCCTATAAGATACACTTTTTTTCACTTTGCCCCCTGAAACTTAAATTCTCTCAGTTTGCCACCTGAACTTCAAACAGTTGTTGCAAAAAACCCTATGCCGTCAACTCTGTCAATTTTTCTGTTAAAAAAGCTGATGTGGCACCTATATGACATGAGTGAAACCCTTTTCTAGTTATGTAACATTCATGCAGACACTAAAAATTATAAAAAATATGATTATATGAGTAGGGGACGTTGCAAATTTCGAGCTTAATGTCAATTTTTTATAATTTTTAGTGTCTGTATGGATGTTACATAACTAGAAAAGGGTCCCACCTATGCCATATAGGTGTCACGTCAGCTTTTTTAACGGAAAAATTGACAGAGTTGACGGCATAGGGTTTTTTGCAACAACTGTTTGAAGTTCAGGTGGCAAACTGAGAGAATTTAAGTTTCAGGGGGCAAAGTGAAAAAAAGTGTATCTTACAGGGGGCAATGGTATGAATAAGCCATATATTAAAGCTAACTTGTATGAAGTTTGTGAGTACCCACTAGTCACTATCACTATGTATGTCATGTTAAAAAATAATGTCATAGAATGTAATAATTAATTTCTTTCATAGTCCCTATGAATTGCTTTAATTAAGAAAAAGCCTCCTCATAGTTTAAAAAGAGAATGACATCCTCTTCCTTCAAACTTCTCTCCTTCATAAAGTGGCACCAACCTTATCTGATCATAGAGCTCTGACTACTCTGCCAATACTCATACTTGAAATTCCACATGTTATACTTGTTCAACTTGGACATTTAGATCTAATGGCTTCATTGTTTTTGCCACTGTCATCTCCTCCAAACTAGTGCACCCCAACTGGTGGCAAGTGTGCCAAAGCATATTTCCTTGGAATGGATACACTATCCAGATAGCTAACATCACTTGGTGTTAGTTCCCTGTGAAAGATTAAATGGAAATTCACTACCTCTCCTACAGTCTTACCTCATTTTTTTAGTTCCTTGCAAAATCCATGATTTATGTTTGGTAGGATCCATTCTTGATAGTTTCCAAAATGTTTTAGTGAGAGTGAAAGAATTGGGAGGCTGGGTCATGGGTAGTGATATTGGTAGGAGGAAAGTTGCAATGAGCTTAAGCCCTTTTGAGCTTGAAGGCAGCAGCATTATAAGCTGTAGCTGCCTCCTTCTGAGTCTTGGAATGTCCCTAGACAAAACTTTAGGAATGTTACAATAGATTTGGGATCCCTAATTACCACTTTTCAGTAATGCTATATCTATACATCTTTCTGAGGGCACAGAGTACTCTCTCTCTCTCTCTCTCTCTCTCTCTCTCTGTGTCTCCCTGTGGCTCTCTCTGTGGCTTATTTCATCTGCATGAACTGTGGTCATTTGAGCTTGAACCTTCTAGCATGATGACTATTTTTCAGTTTGAGTTAAGAATAGATAATTACAGACAACAAATGATCTGCTCTTCATTCATTAATAAAAGTAGGCAAATGAAAATTAGCTAGATTAAGTACATGAAATAGCTATGGTAATTCTAAGTAATATCTTCTATCTAGAAGAGTAGAAGATTCAAGCTAGTTAATCACTGACAAGTTGGTAACTTGATATCTTTCTTATATACAATTATCCTTTTTTGGGACATGAGTAACTCTCTAGTTGTTTAAAAAAGTTTCCGCTTTGATACTCTTGAGACTACAAAAGAGGAAAAAAAAAAAAAAAAGACAAAAAAAAAAAGCAGTACAGAAGTTATGCAGATGAATAATCATAATTATGTATAACAAAAGTAGTGGATAGAAGAATAGATAATTACAAACAACAAATGATCTGCTCTTCGTTCATTAATAAAGGTAGGCAAATGAAAATTGGCTACATTAAGTACATGAATTGAAATAGCTATCGTAATTCTAAGTAACATCTTTTGAAGATTCAAGCCAGTTAATCACTGACAAGTTGATAACTTGATATCATCATTATATTCAATTATCATTTTTTTTTTTTTTTGGGATTGGACATGGGTAACTCTCTAGTTCTCAACTAAGTTTCCACTTTGAAACACTGAAAAGCAAAAGAGAAAAAAGAAAAAGAAAAAGAAAGAGAGAGCAGTAATTAAGTTATGCAGATGGATGGCAAATAATAATTATGCACAGTAAAGTTTAGCCACAGTTCCCACGATTAATGTCTCTACTTTCCACTCTATATTAAGAATGCATTCCTTTGAAACAAAAATTTAGAACATCTATAAGGTTAATTAGATATGTTCTAACTTTAATATTCTTGAAAATTAATTAAATATATTTAAACCAAAAACATATAATAAAATGATGAAATGAAGGCAATCCAATAGAGTGGAGACAGAAATGAACAACTTTTGCATTTCGAAGAAGCCGGAATGAAGATAAGAGGAAAGGAAAGTGTTGCACAATGAATTCACCTGTTAACTAAAATTGTAGGTGCCAAATAAGGTAATAGAAAAGCTAAAAAAGTAGCCAATGGCACAATACACTGGTTTTAGACATGGTTATCCAGAAATTTAATGATAATAAGGCTCTATACAGAGTTTCATGGCAACGTTTGAGTTGTTATTCCTCATTACTAACAGGGCAGTTGAAAATACAAAAGAATTCCTTGCTTCGCATTGAGCGGTTCATTGGATTTGCCGGAGTTTATAATACTGATTTGTCATTGGCTTTTATTCTAAGCTGGTGTCCGCCATTCAAAATTATGATTTATCTATTTGTTCAGAGTGCTGCTGTTTATTGTCTAGGATATAATGTTTTGGTATTGAGTAAAATGCAACAGGGGAAACTTCTGCTGCCATAAGGAGAAAACTATGTTCCTCATCTTTTATGTTTACTGTGAATTGTGCCTCACTTGAATCAGCAGAATAACCTATAAGCTAATTGCAACCGACATGTAAGAAAAACCAACAGCTTTTTCTGCAAGCCAAATTGTTTAAGATAAAATAGAGGACCAACTATCAAAATTATTGAACTAATGTAATTGCACAGTGACAGGTTGATACACAGACAAGATGCAATAACATAAAACTCATTTTCCCCCAAAAAACAAGAACAAAGAAAAAAAACAACCCCTCAAAATGGGACTGTGGCTAGTTGTTAAGCTGTTAACCAATAATCTGCACGCCAAATAGCTTGAATCCTTGATTTGTCTGTCCTCTCATGAGATCCGTCTCCAAGTCCATGTTCACGTCTCCTGCCAAACCTATATCCTGTTCTGTATTCCTACCAACAGAAGAATGTTCCCCATTAATTCTATAGATGTCTATCATGTAAAATTCTCTCCCTTCGTACTCGCATCTGTAAAACATTATTCTGTCTTTCTGGTTCAGGTGATTTGTCGTGAGAAAGTGTCCCCAGCCTTTTGTAAGCATCAAGCTTCGCATACTCGGCCAATATGTATATCCAAATGTCCATGAATGGAAATGCTTATCATAAAAGATTACCTGAATGTGCAGAGAACTCAAACCTTCTTCTCGTGAACTGGTTCCGATGCCTTCAATTGGGGGAAAGTATCGCAGTGCATATTCCCTCGGGATCAGAAAGCACTCGCGAGTGACATCTCTAGGAGTCAATTCCTTCTGAAAGAGCAAGTGGTATGAAATCCCTTGCTCATTCATCAAGTTTCTGGTTTGAGTATCCATACTCGATAAATGCCTTGAACATTCTACGCACCACTGTAATTAGTCCAGTGGAAGTTGAGGGGGGTATCACCTCCCTTAAGCTTTATGGCAGCTCTATCATAAGCAATAGCTGCCTCTTCCTCCACCTGGTATGCTCCAAGCCAGTATGGCTGGTAACTATGGGAGATCCTAGCAACCCATTTACCAGGTGTCGGCAGGCTTACGCCTATGAATGCGGATGATGGACCTCTTTGGACCATCATGTTGATGGTCGAGTCTGATGCAAAGTTCATCTCCATTGACTTGGGAGAAAGAGGGAGGGGGGGCTTCAACAATACTCAGAAAATCACAATAATGAAGAAAATGGCAAAGGAGAAAATCCGATGTGGTGAAATACACAAGGCTGTAGTCTATTTAAAGAGTGGCTGTTCCTTTGCCATTTAGCAGTGCAACACACATACTGGACCTAGTTATGGTAATCAAGCCATACACAGAAAACACAGATAAGAATTTTGAAGTTTTCCAAGGATATTCAATTTTGGTATGTTTTACAGTATATGTGACTTCCCAATTGTGATCCACAATTATTAAAAAAATGGATGGTGGAAAACATAAGTTTGTAGCAGGAAATTCCTCTATAAACCCCATTGCAAATGGCAAAATCAATATGTAATGGTGTCTGCATTGACTAAGAAACATGTCTTTTATTGACAACCATGATTTGTCTGTCATAACAAAATGCAAACACCCATACCATAGCCTAGTGCTATGTTATTTTAATTTCAATAGTTAATGCCATCAATTAGACTATCATTGTCTATCTAGTATGCCAAGAACCATTGCTTGTTGGCTCCTTAAGTAATGTATTGGGTGAGATGATCCATACTAAGAACCTTGGCAAAAATACAAGAAGAAAAACTGTAATTACTTTATTCATAGGCCTAAATTCAAATGAGGTTTGTCTATTTAGGTTATATTCAGTTTCCTTTATTGTTAATAATTTTTTGTTAAAAATTATCGAAGTTGCGCTAGCCCAAATACATTCCATAAAAGTTCCCAGTCCAGATGAGATGTCGGTGTAGCTTTTTCAAAATTGGTAATATATTATGAGGAATGATGTAGTGCCATTTGCATCTTCGGTGGTTTTGAATTAGGTTCATTGTAGGAGCAATGAACCAAATTCTGATAGCCTTAATTCCTAAGATTAGGGATCCTACTAAAACAACTGAGTATTAGTCTATTAGTTTATGCAAGGCTTTGTAGAAAATAATCGCAAAACATCTAATTACACCAAAGGAAAATCGGTTTTTAGCTATGAATGTGGAAGTTGCAAACTCGTGCAGTTGTTGTCTTTATTGGTGACAAGCATGAATTTTTCTGCTAAAGAGACTTCTAGTGATGAAATGATTTCCTATCTAAAAATAATTTTTTCTTGTAGCATTTCTAGCAACGAACAAAACAATTTGTCATCTTAGGTTTTAGGCAACGAAACGCTTTTGTTACAAAAGGTTAAAAATATCATTTCCATTGATTATATCAGAAGAATTTTGTGTCTGCATTATATTCTTTTTCGCTAATCTTAAATCAGCAGAATAACCTATAAGATAATTGCAGCCAACATGTAAGAACTTACTGCTTTTTTCTGTAAGCCAAATTTTTTAAGATGAAATACAGGACCAACTATCAAATGGTTGAACTATGTCATTGCACAGTGACAGAAATTTACTATTTTATCAACGGATATAATTCTCTTAAACATATGAAAGTAGAGATAGTGACAATGATTGGAAAATTGAAATGAAATGACAGTGCTTAAAGGAGATCTTCCATCCTCAATGTTCTCCATAACTCAGACCTAATGTATTCAACGCATGAAAGGTTGACACACAGACAAGTTGCAATAACATTAACATCAGTTTCTCCCAAAAAACGAGAACAAAGAAAACAAAAAAAACCCCCCTCAGAATGGGACTGTGGCCGGTCTTTAAGTTAACCAATAATCTGCACGCCAAATAGCTTGAATCCTTTATTTGTCTCTCCTCTCATGAGATCAGCCTCTAAGTCCATCTCCATGTTTCCTCCCAAACCTATATCCTGCTCTGTATCCCTACCAACAGCAGAATGTTCTCCGTTACTTCTATGCACGTCTATCATGTAAAATTCTCTCCCTTCGTACTTGCATCTGTAAAACATTATTGTGTCCTTTTGGTTCAGGTGATTCATCGTGAGAAAGTCTCCCCAGGCTTTTGTAAGCATAAAGCTTCGCGTACTGGGCCAATATGTATATCCAAATGTCCATGAACGGAAATGATTATCATAAAAGGTTACCTGATCGCACGGAGAACTCCAACCTTCTTCTTGTGAACTGGTTCTGATGCCTTCAATTGGGGGAAAGTATCGCAGTGCATATTCCCTCGGGATCAGAAAGCACTTGCGAGTGACATCTCTAGGAGTCAATTCCTTCTGAAAGAGCAAGTGGTATGAAATCCCTTGCTCATTCATCAAGTTTCTGGTTTGAGTATCCATACTCGATAAATGCCTTGAACAAAAGTTCATAAGGCTAGACGAGTATGTTTTATCCTTTATCATCGTCAGGATCTCCTCGGTTGAGTACTGACTTTGGAAAACATTCTCCGCACCACTGTAATTAGTCCAGTGGAAGTTGAGGGGGGTATCACCTCCCTTAAGCTTTATGGCAGCTCTATCATACGCAATAGCTGCCTCTTCCTCCACCTGGTATGCTCCAAGCCAGTATGGCTGGTAACTATGGGAGATCCTAGCAACCCATTTACCAGGTGTCAGCAGGCTTACGCCTATGAATGCGGATGATGGACCTCTTTGAACCATCATGTTGTTGGTCGAGCCTGATGCAAAGTTCATCTCCAATGACTTTGGGAGAAAGAGGGAGAGGGGGGCTTTAACAATACTCAGAAATCACAATAATGAAGAAAATGGCAAAGGCGAAAAATGGATGTGGTGAAATACACAAGGCTGTAGTCTATTTAAAGAGTGGCTGTTCCTTTGCCATTTAGTAGTGCAACACACATACTGGACCTAGTTATGGAATCAAACCATACATAGAAAACACAGACAAGTATTTTGAATTCATCCAAGGATATTCAATTTTGGTATGTTTTACAGTATATGTGACTTCTAAATTTTGATCCCCAACAATGAAATAAAATGGATGGTGGAAAAATATATGTTTGTAGCAGGAAATTCCTCTACAAACCTTTGGAAAAGGCAAAATATGTCTGCATTGACTAACAAACATGTCTTTTATTTAAAACAATGATTTTCTCCTTCATTACAAAATGCAAACACCAATCTTCTTTCTCTTTTTTTGAGTGTTTAGCTGAGTGCTATGTTTTATAGTTTCAACAGATAATGTCATCAGACTATCTTTGTCTATCTAGTATGCCATGAAACATTTCTTGTTGATTCCTTAAGTAATGTTACGGGTGAGATGGTCCACATAAAAAACTTTAATGAAAGATACAAGAAGAAAAATTGAAATTATTTTATGCATAGGCTTAAAATTCAAATTAGGTTTGTCTTTTTAGGTTATATTAAAAGTTTCCTTTATTATAGAGAAGTTTTTATTAAAAATTGTAGAACTTGCACTGGCCGAAATACATTCTATGAAAGCTCCTGGTTCCAGATGAGATGTCGGATAAGGTTTTTCAAAATTGGTAATATATTGTGAGAGGAATGACGTAGTGCCAGTTGCATCTTCAGTGATTTTGAATTAGTGTAGGAGCAATGAACCATATTTCGATAGCCCTAATTCCTAAGATTAGGGATCCTACTAAATTATTGAGTATTAGTCTATTCGTTTATGCAACGCTTTGTACAGAGTAATCACAATAGAACTAAAACCACAAGAAAATTGATTTTTAGCGATGAATGTGGAAGTAGCAAACTCGTGCAATTGTCGTCTTTATGGGTGACAAATGTGAATTTTTCCAAAAAAGAGACTTTTAGTGATGCAAATGATTTCCTAGCTAAAAATCAAATTTTTTGTAGCATTTATAGCAACGAACACAACAATTTGTTGCCTTATGTTTTAGGCAACAAAACAGTTTTTTTACGAAGGTTAAAAAACATTTCAATTAATTTCTAGCTTGAAACCTCCAATATGCTCAAATTAAAGGCAACAACTTATGAAACAAGCTTGTTTTTCATAAAGATATTGTCAGAAATGAATCGACACCCATCTAATACATATTCAAACATCTCAACAAGTAGTTTCTTACCAAACTAGACACCCATCTAAATTCATTATAATCATGTACAAAATTAAGGCCTCTACAACCTGACATTTGCTGATTGATTGACAATTAACTTTATTTCCATTCTATCGGCCAACTCATTCCAAGACAAATTATTTGAACTTTATCATCTTATTCTCCAGTATACCTTGGCTTCCGCTTCTCAGAAAATGCTGCTAGGGCTTCCAAGCGATCATTTGTGTTCAAGGTCTGTTCATAGCATTCTTCTTCCAGTGCCAAAGATGATGTCTTATCTACCTCCAATCCCACGTCAATAGCTTTTTTGGCCATTCTTATTGCTATTGGACCCTGCTAAAACTATGATACATAAATTTGATGCAACAATTATTTGTACCTATTTATTTCTTTGCCTAATAAGACGATTTCAAGTTATGCTTAGTTTCTGGAGTCGGGGTCTTTTTTGGTACACTATTATAAATTTGGTCATTAAAGCAAAAGAGACATTTGTTCAGTCCTTATGTTTAGACATCCACTTTGATAGAGGAGTTAGAATGTAGTTATGACGGCTGAAATTGCATTCTTAGGTTGCCCTCAACCTATAAGTAACCTTTCCCCATTAAATATAACTTAGAAAAATGAAATAAAACATAATGAGCACAATCAATGCAACTCTATGAATCAAATAATTTCGTACCTTCTCATTTATATTGCGAGCAACTTCAAGTGCCTTTAGATGAGCTTTACCAGCAGGAACACAGTAATTTACCAGACCTGCAGTAAGGTGCAATTTTACTGCAAAAGAAAAAAAAACAAAAAACAAAATCAAAGCAGCTACCAAATAGACATAGTGACATACCTATCGACATTGCTTCTCTGCCACCAATCTTCCTGCCAGTGAATATGAGTTCCTTTGCCACTGCTTTTCCAACCAATCTAGGAAGCCGCTGTGTTCCACCTGCCCTGTGAAAGTCACGTAATCGATAGAGGTTGATCTGTCACTACATGGATAATTTCAAAATTGGACAATAAAAAAGAAAAAGAAATGAACAAAATAAAAGAAAAGATAAAATAAGAAGTAATCATGTAGAAAGAATTTTGTCCAGAAAGGTAAAAAATATCTAGGGATTAGTACTGTAAGATAACCACCAGACACAAAAGCTTAAACTGTTAGGGACTGACCAACAATGCATATCAAGCTAATAAGCGCACACTACTGATATTTAGCACATACCCAGGAATTATAGCAAGTCCTGTTTCTGGCAAGCCCAATATTGCATCTTCTCCTGAGCCGTTTAAGGTGGGAAGCAATCAGAGACTAATCATTATATTACATTTTAGCAGCCTGATATATCAGTAAGCAGGATTGTGTTCAGTATAAATTGTTAGAAATATGGAACTACCACATATCCGAAGATCGCATGATAAAGCCATTTCAAGTCCACCACCCAATGCTGCTCCTTCAATGACAGCAATAGTAGGAATCGGAAGTACCTACATAAGATGAATTTAAGTCAAGTGTCAAGAAGAATGAAAATGGGAGAATTTTGCACCAAGACATTTTATGGGGAACTAATATATAATCAGTAAAAGAGAAGCCTGCATACCAGCGCTAAGTGACAACAGCGTGATATAATTAAATTAGTTAATGTAAATAAATCTGAACCATATACTGGACACTCATGTATTTTTTATCTATGTGCACAGTTGTCTGTGTGTTTACATATTACATGTCCACCATTATACTTACATATACATAAAGAGATGCATTTTATGAGTTCTGTACAGTCTGTACAGAATTTGAAAGACTAATGGAATAAGAATGACCATATCGCATTGTCAGAAGCTCACTGTGGCATTAAAACTTGAGTTGAACACCAGGTGAGTGCAAATTTCAGGTTTTTATTATAGCATACTGCAAGTCAATATGACAAAAAGCAACAAGAAATCTTGATATCTTACTGGCAGATGTAAGTGTAAATCTGCTCTCAGACTTCCAAGATGCTAATCAAAGGAAAACCTGCTACTCTTCAACATAGGTGAGCATACCAAGTATTAGCTATGCCAAAACCGATACTGAACTCTGACAGAAGTTCCAGTTCTCATTATTCTCAATGCCATTTCAATAACAAAACAATCATAGAAAACCACAAAGGTGAATAATGAAGATTAACCTCTAAGTAAGAGAATGTGGCACGCAGCGTGTTGACAAAATGTCGAACTTCAGATGCACTCATTATCTTGCGTTCCTGCCAATCAAATTAAGAGCCAAGGACAATTTGATAAGTGAGCACCATCTTTTCCTGTATATAAGCACGGTTCGACAGAAATAATCCATTTAACACAAATAAAGAAACTCACAAGCATAACAAAGAGAACAAAAATTTGAAGAGTTTTAGTCAAAGCTTAAAAATTTAAAACATCAACGGCAGCTTCACATACCCATATAAATTCATTTCACAGATAACATTGATTCTATGAAATACACAATTAGATTACTACCTTCAAATCTGCACCAGCACAGAACACCTTGGGAACTTTGCTGCGGATCAACAACACATTAGCAGAGGAATCCTTACTGATAGCTTTAAAGGCATTCTGTAAACCTTTCAGCATATCTTTCCCTATTGCATTTTTCACCTCAGGTCTCTCCAAACTAACCTCAACAATCCCTGTTACCCAAAAACCCCAAATGGGTTTACGCTTCATGGGTCATAGAAACGTGGGCACACAGAGAAATAAGCTACTGTTTCATAAGCATTTAGGGAAGTTTGAACTTACCGGAATCGGAGTCGGAGAGTCTGTGGAGGCTGACCGACTGAGATGGAGCTGATTCCAAAATTAGAGTCCGGCGAGTTTGGTAGAGCCATTGGTCCGGTCTGGGAGTGAATGGAATCTCTGAAAACATGAAGGTTTTGGGCTTGAAATTTCTCAGTGAGCTGCTTAGGACCCTCATGCCCCCCGCCATTTTTGTTTCACAAGCTCAAGCTGTAATAACCCCAAAAGTGCTTACTTTGGAAAGCAATCAATGCAATTTGTAATGCTCTCTTTGTGACGCTCTTGGGAATGGCGAGCGACAAGTGACAACTGGTGAATTATTGTCGTCCGTTTTAACTTTTAAGGCTTTCAGGCGAATAGACGACGGTCGTTTGGTTGGAAAGAAGAAGAAAAAGATGAAACGCCTTTTCCTACCTACCAATTTCAGAGGGGTCAGTAATAAAAAAATAAATAAATACAAAATGTCTCAAAAATCATGACAGCTCTTAAAATTACAAAAAATATTTATTTCTTTCTTTTTAAAACGCTAAAGGACAAAAATATTTTATACACTATATTGTGTCCAACTCCAAATATTGTTTGAAAACTGTTTGTTTTTGTATCATGCAGTGTAACAACGAATTATTAAAGGTTATATTTTGATGTATGGGAGTATGTTTTTCATAATTTAGGAGATTTGTGAGTTTAAAACTTAAATAGAAGCGTAGCAGATAATGTTATGTGTTGAGAAAGTTGAACTGTGGATACAAGTAACAAGTCCATCAGTAGATGGTGTTTGATCACACATAACTCTCTGAAATACATGGAGAAATGAAGTCTGAAAACCCTGATTTAACATTCTAATTATTCCTCTCTGGATAGACACAGGGGCAGAATGAAAAACTTTACATACATGATACATGCTATAGCAATCACCATGAGAATCCTTCCCACCGCAGAAATCTGCTTATGCTCAATTTAAGGGTTTAGTGCAGAATGACTTGGATAGCCATATAGCAGTAGTCCTTTTGAAATTGCTTGTCTCAATTGCATGCACTGCACTTAAAGTTTGTTTAGGCCTTTACTTGCTTCGACGATGTTGAAGATCCTTCAAACTTGACAGTTAGAGTCGAAAGAATGGTCTTTTTGCAACTGTCTCAGTTAGGACACCGTTTTAGGTTCTACTGGACTCTGCTCAGCATCCAAGGTCTTCAAGTTTTAAGCTTTCACAACTTACGAAACCATTTCCCAAGTCGAAGCTGCTTCAAAGGGGGTCCCTGATTTGGCTTACTTTTCTGAGGACACGTCCATTTCCCAGTGATCTCCATCACAGGAGAATGATGAAAATTTGTTGTGTCTGCTAATGCCTTTCTTTTCACAACAGCATCCTTTCCACCTGCTAATGGAATTGCCCCTTTACTATTCTCTTGTTGTCCTTCCAGAGAATTTTGATTACTTTTTCTTGTAAGTTTGCCTTTTTTTGTTGTAACAAAACCATTTTCTGATATTTCTTTTCCATCATCTTTTCTGTCTTTGCTTCCATGAGTAGGTTTTCTTACTGATGCTCCATTAACTGGAATTAACTCTGAATCACTTTCGTGTGGTGAACAATCAACTTCTGCATGGACTTTTGCTTCTGAGCTCTCTTGTAAAATGAAATCCCTCCCATAAATCAAATTTGGTGGAGATTTTCCATCATTACTGCATGCACTTCTTTGGTTGTTCGGAAGCATAAATCTGGTTCCATGGAAAAACTTTTCCTCTGGCTTGCATTGAGATCCTTCTTTGTCCAAGCTTGATTTTTGAACATCTTTTGCTGGACTAGTACCATGGTTTTGCAATGTTTTAGGTATATGTTCGAAATACAAATCATTTTGACCAGGTAGTAAATCATTTACTCCGGCATTGTTGGGGTCGCCCTGTAATTTACAGACATTATGGTAATGAGTAACTTCAACAAAATAAATAATCATGTTCACCTTTGGCAATATTGAAATCCATTATAACTATCACAATTCATCAAAATCAATAATGTGGAAATACAGAACTATTATAACTAAACAAAAGAAACCAGAAGAAAGGTTGAAAAAAAGAAGAGGGAACAACTACAGGAAAAAGGAGAGATATGGAAAGAGTACCTCACTTACAGGCTGCCTTTCCTGCTTATCATCTCTCCAAGAGCTGTTACATTTTGAAAGCCCTTCTGACAGTACCTTCTCACCAACAACCTCTTCACTACCACTTCTGTTTTCACTACAATCCCCCAAATCCTCTTCTCTTTCTCTGTTGCTGTTTTCAACCAAAAACTCATCCTTCTCACGTTTACCTTCTTTGCACGAATCTCCAAAACCATCGGTTGTATCCAAATAAGAGGACTCATACACATAGCTTGAGAACCAGTTTCTGATATCAGTAGGCTCTAACACATCAGGAAGCACAAACAGATCAATTACTTCGTTTTATTGTTTCTTAACATAAACTACATATCTTCAGTTTGGTTGCCAAGAAAATCAGTGGAAGTGGAGAAAATGATTCAAAGACTCTATTACTTAGATACATTTTCTCAGTAGCCAAACAATAAAATAAATTGGGGGAAAAGGAACTTCAGGAATTAGTGAGACAAACCTGAAAGGAACGAAGGTGACTCCAAAGAACCTGGAATCTACAACAATAAACTTGTCACAGATGCTTAAACATGAGAAATTTTTATCCCCTAAAACAATATTTCTTTTACTACTACTTTTCATTACAATCTTGAAACCCAAGTCAGAACCACAAATATCTATTAAAAAATTATGAAATTTTTTCATTGTCTCTCATAAGAAATAGACCCCATAAAATAAAAAGGAACAAGAAGCAATACTACCTTACTGAAACATTGGTTTTCATGCTCATTTCCAGAAGAGCTGCCACATTTCACAACCCCATTTGGGTTTTGCTTCTTATGAACAAAGACTTCATCATTTTCGTCTATTTCGCTCTTGCGGGTAACAAATTCATCGAAAAGGGAATTGGAATTCAGTACAGGTGATTCATACTGGTAGCTTGGGAACCAGTTTTTAAGATCAGGAGGCTCTGGCATGACAGAAATTAAAAATAAAAATAAAATAAAATGTAATATCTTTCAGAGATTTAGAAAAGAAATACAAACCGGAAGGGATGGAGAGCAAACAGGAAGAAGCCAAAATCTGCGAACCCAGAAAGAAAAAAAAGAAAAAATAAACTTGTTAGAAACGAAAATTAATTTCTTGAAATTCTAAAGCACTGTGAAAAGTAAGTGGACCATCAACCATGGAAATGAAGAATCAATACCTGAGAATCCGTTGATTGAAGGAGAGAGAAATCAGAGCTTTGAAGGTTCAGGTTCGAATGCTCCATCAGATTCCAAGCCCAGCCACGTTGTGCGTGTTGGTAGTTCTGTTTCTAGGCGCAATGGCGCGCAAGCTTGTCGGGTATTTTATTTTCATTTGAATCTCCCGCCATCTGTACTTTTTTTTTTTGGCCAAAGCCATCTGTACTTTTATTCTCTTAGAAAGTAAGGATAGCATTTAGCCAATAGTTTTTTTTTTTGAAGGGTTAATTACAAGAACTCCCACTAAACAATTACTGATTTTGCACTTTATCCCCCATACTATATTTTTTGTGACACTTAACCCCATAACTATGTACCGTTCAATACTTTATCTTCTTCCATTAAAAGAGTTACAAATTTCGTCAATTTTGCACACATGCCACCTGCCGGCCATGTGGCCATTTGTCCAAGGGCATTTTCATCTTCATTAGTGTACCTCTACTCTCGTCATGCACGAAAATGCTTTCAAACAAATGGCCACATGGCACCACATAGGGGCCAAATGCAAAATTGACAAAATTAATCACTTTTTTTTTTCCTAAAATGGAAAGAAGTGTTGGACAATGCATAATATGTAGGCCAGGTTAAGTATCACAAAAATATAATAAAGAGGATAAAGTACAAAACCCGTCATAGTTTGGGAAATTCTTTGTAATAAAGCATTTTTTAGTTATTGAAACAGTTAACGCTTATTTACCAAGAAAATCAATTTGTTGGCCTATGAATCAATCCCTGGACTTTTCAAATGGTTTAGTATATTGTTGTTGTAATTGCCTCACAATCATAATGATGTGATTGCTATGTAGTAGCATTGAAGTTCATAAAAGTTTTTATAAGGGTTTAAACCTTTAGATTGAGGGCCAAATTCCTAATATGAATTATCACATTCACATGTACGATCCGCATGAAATTCTATACAACAATCCTATATGCACTTTAATACATGAAGTGTGTCATCTTGTAAGGAAACAGAGGTCCATGGTCAACGTCGTCTTGCCTTGCCAGTATAGGATGACACACTTCCAATATAAAAAAAGTAAATACAAGATTTTGGTATAGGGTTCTATGTGGACCACATGTGGATGTGATCGAGAATCACTCAAATACCCAAAGTCTAAAAACTAAACACTAATTAAAAACTTTGATTTAAACCATAATATAAACACGAAACAAATTTTCCTCAAACTTAGCTATAGTTTGTGAAACCACATTGTTTTCTAGAAGATTCATTTCTTCAATTTAGAAAATGTGGCAATTCTTTTCTATTTAGGATACATTGAAAAAGATGTAAAAGGCAACAATTCATGCTTTTTTGTGTTCGTGTTCGTGTCATGTGAAAATTAAGTAAACCAAAATACAACCCATTAAGCTACAGGTGGACAAATGCAAACTCAAACTCAAACACAACCCTTCAAAATAACGGGTAACCCGTACACGACCTGTTTTACCGTTAAGAAATCTAATTTTATTGGATATTGTCACCTATTAGACTTGTTAATGACTCGTTATTTGAAAAACAATACTTTTCTAAATAAAAAACTTAAATTAAATACATTAATGATATAACTATAGTATTAACATCGGCTAAAACAGAAACTCTAGCCGCCACAAAAAAAAAGCTCTATTCTCTCTCCTCAACTCTCCCTCTCCCAACTTAGTGTTTCAGGGGGCGCTGGCCCTTGTGTATCTCACAAGTTGGCCTGCTCCTCCCTCTGCCTCTCCTTTTTGTGGTTTTGGTATAACCTACGGGATACTCTTCTCCCTCTAAGCGAGAGCTTTTCCAACTTTTAATGTGAAAGTGTTTCCAGTCTCTTGTTTTAGCGACGGGAGATCAGTGCGATGGAGCAGCGACAACAATAGCAACGGCGGAAGAAGGTTGTGGTTTTGCACCTTAGACTTGCCGCATTTGTGGTCGTGGCTTCACGCCATGGATCTACCGCACATAGTGTGGGTGACTAGTGGTGCTAGCTATGGTTTTTGTTTGTTTTTTTTTTTTTTTTTTTTTTTTTTGTGTGTGTTTATGCTTGTGTATTTCAGCCCTTAATTACTAGTTCTGGGGTTTTGTTTTATAGGTTTAGAGCTTTTAATCCTGTGTCTGAGATTAAAGGTGGAGGTGCCTCGAACTTGAGCGGTATGTTTCATGCCTTTTCAATACTTCCCTGATCTATCATAAAAAATTATTTGACATTGGATTAAGTTCACTTTGGATGCGAATTTTGTTTATCTGTCTAGGTTCTGTTGCCTTCCGGTTCACAGGGTCAAGTTCATGATTTTGCATTTGAGGGTCCTTCCTGGGTGAAGCCTTGAGAATTTTGGTCTTTGGCTGTTTTTAGATCTAGTTGTTGACAGTTCACTTGCATGCTTGTAATTCTTTATTTGGCTGTGTAGGTGTTGTGCCGAATTGGCTAGATGTTGTAGTGGCGGAAGACCTTGTAATTCTTGTTATGCTTCCCTTAATTCCACAGGCCTTGAGCCAAACTTTCTAAAAAAAAAAAAAAAAGGTTATTAACATCACACGTACTTAAGAAATATCTTAATAACATGTGCCAATTAAATGATCAATAATATAAGAAAAAAAAGAATAAATTATCTTTATTTCTTAAGGGGTCATTAATGGGTCCCAGAAAACCTCAAATAACGTACTTCAACAAAAAGGTACCTGTACCCGAAACTTACACAAGTGGATAGGTAAAGAATACCTAGGGGCTCGAGACCAGTACTCTTTCTAAAGACCTCAGCAAAATAGCCTCATAACTTCGGGAAAAAGGGTGTCCCTTCACAAAGGGATTGTAGTGATTAGGCCGGAGCGACTGTTTACCAAAAACACAGGTCTCTGCAAAGTCATAAGACCATGTATGGGACTAAGGTGAGAGGTCAAGGCCTACGAGTTAACATGACCCGATAAGGCCCAATCCGTTATTTGGTCTCTAAAAGGTCCACTTGTTATCAACACGTACGACCCAATAAGGCTCAATCTGAACACTGAATTTTTATAGCATGCTCATGTACTATTTTGCTAAGTCTACTATATTTCCTTAACGGGAAGAAATCATTTTGAAATTTCCTGTCATTCCAAGCACTTAGACATATAGTGCGCTTAGTGTCTAGCTACTTCGTGGAACAAACTTGCATACAATGCCCAATGCCTAGTGCCCGGTGTACAAATAGAAGGATAAACTTGCTTGCCAACCAGACCAATGTCAAGCTACCTTGCGGAAGAACACCTTTGTTAGTTTTATAGATCGACCATTGGCGATCTAGCTGTTTCAACAACTGAAGTTGACAATACCTTGTTTTGTTCACAACTCGATCTTCGATCAAGTGCTTATCGTTCATCACAGAACTGCATATCTTAAGATTTGAAGTTGCGAAGGCATTACGACGATTTATCGATTTCTGTTATTGGTGATTGACAATTGAAGAAAAACTAATAGCACAACATTTGAAAACCTAGAGTGACCATCTTCTCCAAAGATATTTTAGGTAATGTTTTTTGCTCAATTATATTTTGAGATATGAAATGTGTTATACAAATGATGAATTATTTCCTAGTTCACCTCCTCAATCTTAAATTTAGATATTACCGCATAGATCACATAGCCAAATTGTTAGTGTGAAGAATTAATTTTTGGTATTCAATTTATTCAAGATCTCGATGATTATTCTAGCAAAAAAGCTTATTTTAACTTATTTTCTTGATTTTCAGAATGATAAACTATTTTTTCTACAAAGCAATATTTTCATTTTTTCTTTTTGTATATAGTCATTTTCTTGGTATAGTTTTAAAATAAAATTTCTTTTGAAATTTGTTGTCTCTTTGATCCTAATTGTAGAGTTCTGTTATCCAAAGGAAAAGAAAAGGCATCACAACAATTTTTTCAATTATTGGGGTCTGTTATGCTAGTACACATTATCCACATTTATAATTGGGATTGAATTTAAATCACCAATTCATATTGGATTCAGATTAAATTTAGATCTATTTTAAAGACCTACATGTACAAGATTATAATCTTGTTTGTATAAGATTTGAAAATTTGAAGGACATGCAATTTTCTGCACACTCTATTGATCGAGGTGTAACTAGGGTCGAGTCAACCCAAACCTGCCCAACTCAACCCAAATTTTGAACCCGTGTGGGCGGGTTTGAAAAAATTAGGGCCCGTTTGGTATCCTACTCAATTTTTTTTTTCAAAAATTAAGATTTTTTTTTTTAAATGTGAGTTTTCAAAATCAATTTTTAAAATTTGAAAACGTGTTTGGTATGAAATTTGAAAATAATTTTTAAATTTAAAAAATGATGACATCTAAGAAAAAAGGAAGTGTAAAAAAAAAATTGAGAAAAACGATGTTTTATCATTTTTAAAAAGAGACATGTTTTTGAATTTTTTTTAAAAAATTGTTTTTAAAAATGGTCTACCAAACACGTTTTCTTTACTAAAACTTGTTCTTTTGTTTTTGAAAACAAAAAATAGTTTTTAAATAAAATACCAAATAGGCCCTTAAAACCAGCAATAACTCGAATCTGATATCAATGTACCTGATCATTTTTGGGTGGGGCTTAATTAGGTGGAGGTTCTATCTACCCGAGCCTAAACTTGAACCCGACTCGAATTACAACCCAAATTGTATTTTGTTTATATTTTATTACATATTGTATAATCTATATATTTTATTATTGTTTGTGTATATTAGAACTTTTTTTTTTTAATAGCTTGTATGTTAGACTTGGTTTTATCATTTGTGTGGTTTTTATGTGTTCATTTTGGTATTGAACTATGGTGCTTGGCAACTTGCTGGTGTTAATTTGTTTATATGTATTGCTCTAATGTGTATGGACTTGGTGATATTGTTATAATGTTGTTTTTATTGATTTAGTTTAAAGTTTAATGTTTTTCTTTTAAGTAGGTATATATTCATTTGCATGTGTTCTTAATATTATATGAATTGGGTTCTAATTAATCTTAAATCTTAATGATATTTCTGTCACTACAGTGAATATTTATTTGTCACTAATAGCGTTTAGCAATCATGATATAGTCACCACTAGGCACTAACTAGTAACTACGATAAACATACAATGGGCTTTAAGGGTCCAGTCCTCTACTAGCTAGCTAGCACTTTTGACAGTTACTCGATCTATACATGCATATAACAGTCAAGACTTAATTAGCTATTACGTTTTATCCTAATTGTGCATGTGAAATATGTGAATGGAAATTAAGGTGACAATGATGTCAAATAATAAGAATGGAAACAAATCAGATTAATGATCTTTGCTATGATAAAAATTGATCTGGAGATTTCTGATTATCCATATCACGAACCATGCATATTCCTTGATTTCGATCAATGTTGCTAATTACTTACCTTTTTTTTTCTAGCTTCTTTGCCAGACCAAGCAAAAGAATGGTTTATGAGCTCAGAAGAAGAAAAGAAAAGCAGATTTACTACCATGATTGGAGCAGTACTTCAGAGTCAGGAAGTGAGAGTGATGATCCCAATTATACAAGAACTCCGCAAAGAAGACGAACCCAAAGCATTAACATTGATAGTAATGTTGATCAGATAGCTGCAGTGGGGGCAGCTACAAGCTCAAGTGGTTGTCCTCCTAAGAGAATGGCGCCTGAACTCGACATGCCAGGGGTCCATGCCATGCAGCTTCCTGACTTGGAATCACAAAATGGGTTCAACTACATAATTAAGCCCCAAACAGCTGCTGATAGAAACGATGATTCGTGCATTATTTGCGCGGATGGAGGCGACTTACTTTGCTGTGAAACATGTCCATCCGCCTTCCACTCAACATGCATGAACATGAAGGTGAGATTCATTTTTATTTTTTAGAAAAGTTCCTATATAGTTGAGTATATTTTCGTTATTTGTTTCTTAACATTGTAAAATTTCCTTCAACTTAATTTTAATTGCAGAGAGTGCCGGAAGGCGAATGGTTCTGTCCTTATTGTGTCTGCAAATTTTGTGGACTTGCTGGTGATCCTGATGATGACAACTTCCTCATATGTTCTCTGTGCAGAAAAAAATGTATGTTCCAACTTCTTTTCACTTTTGTATTTGTTTCAAGTTCCTTATCCTTTTCAAAAACTATTTTTTTTTCAAAAACAAGAAAACATGTTTGGTAGACCATTTTCAAAAACAATTTTTAGAAAAAATAATATTCAAAAACATGCATTTTTTTAAAAACGATAAGACATCGTTTTTCTCATTTTTTTTAGTACTTCATTCTTCCTTTACTGTCATTATTTTTAAAATTTAAAAATGGTTTTCAAATTTCATACCAAACAAGATTTCAAATTTTAAAACTTGATTTTGAAAACTCACATTAGAAAAGAAATCTTCATTTTTGAAAAAAAAATTTAAGTAGGATACCAAACGGACCCTTAACTTTTGAAGGCTGAAGAAGTTGTGACTTGTGTGTAGTTCATTTGAGTTGCTATGGGCAAAACCAATTAGATCTCAATCTCCAAACTTCATCATTTTGTGGTGAGAGGTGCCAAGAGGTACGTAATGTAGTATATCTCAATCTCTCAAAATCTTTTATTTGAGCATTTCCTATCTGTTAGGGTCTAATTACAGCAATTAAAAAGAGACCATTTTGTGAGATGTATTCATTTTTTTAATTTTTGGTGGTATAAAAATTTTGACATAAATTTTTGTAAAAGATTTCTGAAAAGCTGGAGAAATTAGTTGGAATGAAGAATGAGTTGGATCAAGGATATTCGTGGACCCTTCTTCACCAAACTGATGTAAGCTCCAGCATTGAACATTCTGAAAATCTACACCAAAATGTACAAGGCGAGTCCAAGATATCAGTGGCACGGATCATGATGGACCAATGTTTCGAGACCATCATTGACCGTTACACCGGAATAAATGTGGTTCATAGTGTATTACACAATCGGGGGTAAGCACAAAACTTAGCTATTTTCCTTAATTTGGTTCTGTTTTTCAAGTTATTGTACAAGAAAGAAGTATGAATAGTCATTTACCACTAGTCTTACCACCTTTTATATGACTAAATTCAAAAGATTATGAGTGAAATCTTTCTTTTTCAGATCAAATTTGTCCCGGATAAATTTTAAAGGTTTTTACGCTGCTGTCTTGGAGAAGGATGATGAGATCATCTCTGCAGCATCTATAAGGTACTATTCATGTGTGTGTTAAACTTGCATATTTATTAGTAATATAATTATATATAATATGTTGCATGATTAATAAGAAAATCCTTATTTTTTTACTTATTCATGCTTCTATACGTAGAATACATGGAACAAAGATCGCAGAGATGCCGTTTGTAGGAACGAAAATGAAGTACAGGGGAAATGGGTTGCTTAGGAAGCTGCTGGCTGCAATTGAATCTGTAAGTTGTTGCATAAGTAAATCAAGAACAATTCCTTACATGTAATTGGAATATGAAAAACTTAAACTGAAATTATTTAATACAATATTTTAGAGACTTTTGATGTTCAGCTGGAGTACTTCGATCTCATGCTTTGGATAAGAAGATGGAAAATATTATTGATTTACTTAATTTTCAGGCCCTTGGCTTTCTGAAGGTGGAAAATCTGGTCATTCCATCTGCTACAGAAGTAGTTGGAATGTGGATTGAGAAATTTAATTTTTCTCATATTGGGAGTGCCCTTATGGAGGAAATTATCTCCTTAAACACATTAATGTTTCCTAGGGCTGTAAGGCTACGGAAAAGCTTGCTCGAACATGCTGCAGAAGCAGAATTTGCAGGTCTCTCTCTCTCTCTCTCTCTCTCTCTCTCTCTCTCTCACACACACACACACACAAAACACAGCATTTTGTTGCATAAAATTCTGTCACCATCATCAAATTAAGGCTTGCACATATATATAGGTGAGATATATGCATAATGCCTCTCAACATCATTGCTATGATGTCATGTAATTTAAAAATTACTTGTGTATATAAATACAATACTCTCTAATAAGGTTCCAAAAGGACCGATTTCTCGGCTGCTAAGCCAAATGGAATCAGACGATAAACATGTGTCTATTTAAGAACATATATATATATATAAAGTGTAGCTATAACCATAATATGCAACACAAGCACCTATTGTCACATTAATTTATGACGCAATTGTAGCAGGACATCCGCAAGGCAGTGCAGTTAAAAATCTGCATATGTGAGTTTATGCAGGAGTACTAATTTCATCTCGTCACTTGTTCTTGATTTTATTGTGCAGCCATGGAAGACGTTAATGAAGTTCAAAACGATGATCCTACTAATGTGGTCCAGCAAAATGCACCCCAAAGGCCGCCTCCATTTGACTTAAATATATTTTGAACCTCCAAATTAGGATGGTGATATTGTTAAGGGATATCCAGCACCTATAATTAGAATCATTTAAAAGGACCATTTGTACTGTTACAAGTCAGTGAGCATATATCATTAAGTTTTCTGTTATAGTTCTTGTTAATATCTCTATAAATTAAGGTTTTACTGCTCTCAGTGTGTAATCTCATCATTCAATACAAAGGAATATTTCACTCTTTATTCTTCTCTCCCCTCTCTCTCTCTCTCTCTCTCCCTCTCTCTCTCCAAGATTCTTAATCTCGCACAATTCTCATGAATGTTATCATGGTATCAGAGTTGGTATAAAGAAAAAGTTCTGCAGAAATTGTGAATGGTTATTTTCTCAAGGCGTGATGCTTTATTATATAATACTTTTTGGGTGAGTGTTGGGTTACATTCACGGTTGGCTAGAGTTGAAACAAGCAAAAACAAGTACTGCAGAGACTCCAATTAATTAAATAAATAAATAATAGTTTGGGTCATTAGGTTACTTAAGGTAAAAGTATCAGTTGGACCATGAGTCAAAGGACCAGATTCAACAAAAGAAATTTCACCAAGACCGTGACAATGCATGAAGGATTTTAATCTAATTTTCTATAATTTTTCTGTTACTTCTTAATTGGATGCGTTGGGTGAAATAATTGGCTCCACAGAGATTCAGAGAGGGCAATGCAACCACCATTAGGAATGATAAGCCACATCCATCTAAGAGTCTGCCTACGGGATAACTGAGTTAATGGCTTTGTATTTATCATTACTCCTTTGTATCATTATCTGTGTATTCTTGAGAGTTACTCTTGTTGATCGAGTTAGAGTTGTAATAGGTCTGATCTCTTGGTTACTTGTATTATCTGTTCTATAAATATGAATGCAAAGTACTCGATCCTCTAATTAATGAGGATTCACACAAATCTGGCATGGTATCAGAGCTTGCAAACGTCTCCCGACTTTAGTATTATAGTCGATCCTTAATTTTTCTCTTCAAACTCCTCGTTCTAGTATTATAACTGATACGTGGAGAAGTGTGAATTTAAATCATTCCACCGTTTATAAATTAAAGCCACGAATCTCGAGCAAGTCCGCATGCATGCTCTAATTTGGGTTTGATTGGACTTACTTGCAGTAGTTCTGGGTTTTATTTTGCTGGTCTTGTCTAGTTGGTGTTCAAGGTATTAATTTGTTTCAGATTGCTGGTGCAGTTGGCTAGATCTCTCAGTAAAGCCTATTTATTTAATTAAATCATTATGTATATGCACTGTTTATTAATTATAGCAGAAATTTTCAATATTTACCTTGAGGCTTGTGCAAGCCCACATGATCGAGCTTGAGCTTGAGCTTCATCTGCATGCTCTACTTTGTTTGTAACTTTTGGGTTGGTTTGGACTTGCACTACTTTTGCTGTTGTAGTTGGTGTTCTGCTTAGTAATTTGTTTCATATTGTTGATGCAGTTGATGATTCCAAATCCGCACTACACATACCAGGGGAAAGATAGATCTCCCAATAAAGCCTCTTGCTTTTGCCTTCAATATTATTTATGAATAATATAACATGAGAGGTACGTGGTGATACTACTACTGGTACCAAAAGAAACCATCATCAATATTGATGATCTCCCTAATGCTGTGTTGGTTGAAATCCTTTCTCGACTTCCTTGCAAGAAATTTGTTTTTCAATGCAAGTGTGTGTCCAAGCGCTGGTGCACTCTCATCTCTAATCCTTATTTTATTGGCCGCTTTCTACGTCTCCAAAGTCATGATCATATAATTTCTACTCTGATCATAAGTCGTAAGGAGGAGGAATATATTCCTTACTAGCTCGAATGTCGTCGTCGTCATCCAAGCCGCTAATGCCATTGTTCAAAAGACTTATGAGTTTCTACGATTTGAGAGAAGAGGCAGTTGTGGTAGGCACGTTTAATGACTTCGTTTTGTGCTGTGCAAGTGAGTTTTATCAACGTAATTACTACATCTGCAATCCACATACAATCCAATGGGTTCCTCTTCCTCCACCACCTCAAGTCTACCAGTACATAATAGTGGGATTCATCTGTGATCTTCCCTACTATAACTATAAGAAAGACGATGATGATCGGAAAGGACATATCATCCAGGTTAATGCTGAGTATATATAGGAGCAAGGTTGCAAGCAACTAGGTGGTGGTGGGGAATCTGTTTTTACCGAAGAAAAAAGATTAAACATTCTAATTACAATTTTTTGTTTAGACATTATATTTTCTATATTTATTAAATATTTTATGAGATGAATTGATAAAAATACCCCTAATTTAAACTTGTGAACAAGGAATAAAATTTCGAGTTTCGAGAAAATTTCGATGGAAATTTCGACGGAAATTTCGAAGATTTTTAAATTTCGACAGAAATTAGATGGAAATGATGAAAATTGCTATCAAAATACGGAAATTTTGAATGAAACTTTTCTATATGTTTATTTAACATATTATCTACTAAATTGATAAAAAACATTGAAGAAATCAAATTATATAATAGGTTTCATGTGATATAAGGTGAATATAATGCGCGCTAAAATAAATACTGTTAAATAAAGTTAGTATAATGAATAAACAAAATTAGTATATTATTTATACGTTATAATTTAATTATACACTAAAATCTAAACTCTAATACTTTATATATTCATTATACCCTAATACTCTTTATACTCTATAATCTATACATTAAACCCTATATACTCTATATTTTTTAAGATATTAGGTTTTGAGCCCTTTAGGATACTTTTAATTATTTTTTTATATAGAAATGTATTAAAGTTTAAGATTTAAAATAACTAAAAGAAATCTCAAATTTTTTTTCTTCTTTCCAATTGCCCAAAGGCCCCAAACCCTCCCTCATTTTTTTTTTCTTCCTTTACTTTTTTTCCCCGTGTCTCTCTCTTCAGTCTTTTTTTTATTTTTTATCTTTCCTTCCTTTTTTCCCGTGTCTTTTACTTAGCCAAGCTTTGTCTTCACTAAGTGTAATAACCCAAATTTTGGCTTATGGTAATTTTGTTACTTAAATTTTTCAAATTTGTTTTAAGGTTTGTTTAAAGGAATTATAAATTTCTTTAAATTTATTTTAACTAACTTATATATTTGGTTGTGATTCTAAAGCTTAGTTGTGTGGAAATGAATTTTAGAAAATGAAAATTCAAAAATTTGACTATTATTATTATTTTTTAGAATTAAATTATAAGAGTATGATTTTTCATAATTTTTTTGAAAGCAATTTGACTATTTTAAGGTTATAGGAAATTATTACTCATCAATACGAGTTCGTAGAATTTTTCGGTGAATTATTTAGAGTCTCAAGCTATTTTTGGTGAATTTCTGAAGTTGGAGAAAATAGAAAATATGAAAATTTTGAAAATTTCGATAAATTTCGGTAAATTTCGGTAAATTTCGATAAATTTCGGCGAAATTTCGAAAATTTTTCCGAAAAATTATCAAACATGTGTTTCGATTTCGACACCTCAAAAAAACGAAATTTAATACCTTGCTTGTGAATGGATGGAATTGATGACAAATGGTAAATTTTCTCCATTTTGAAAGATTAGATGGCAAATTGTCAAAAAAAAAAAAATGTATGAATTGATGACATTATTTGCGCACAACCCTCATAGTGAATGACATTTGTGCAATAAAGCTTGTAAAAAAAAAAAAGTAATGGTTTGGGCTATTAGGTTACTTAAGGTAAAAGTCGGAGTTGTTCAATGAGTCAAAGGATCAAATCCAACAAAAGAAATTATACGAAGACCATATATGACAAATTGACAATGCACAAAGGAATTCTGATCTATTATTCTATTATTTTTAGGTAAATTACTCCAAAGAATAAAAAATACAAATTTATTGACTTAAAAAACACCTAAAAAAAATTAAATAGAAGGACCTTATATGCTCATACGCGTGTCTATCAGTGTAGACTGTAGAATAAGGCTATCGAAGGCTTGGAAGATGCAGACTGCATCTGCATTTGGTAATTTTTGGTTTTTGAAATTAGAGAGAATAGAACGATGTACCTATTCTATTCCTAGTCAACTACCTAATATTTTCTATAAAAAGTTTCAATATTAATGGTAACCCCGGCAAAGTACAAGCAATTCTTTCCATTTTCATATAAAATTCATTATAAATGGTTGGTAACGCACAACCAATTATTTTCCCTTTTCCTTAATTAATACTTTCAGTACAAAATTCTGTATAAATTGTAAGAGGTAATAACGTAGGACCAATTCTAGCTTTTTACCTTTTACATAATCTTATTCGTATAGAATTAAAAAATGTTAGTGATAAGGTACAACCAATTCTTTTCCGTTACCTAATACTTTTCATATAAAATTCAAATATAAATGGGGAGTGGTAAGGTATATCAATTCTTTTAGAGAAAAAAGGTATAACCAATTCTTTCCCATTTTACCTGATACTTTTCAATTTTCATATGATATTCAATATGAATGGTGGGACAACTAATTCTTTTCCATTTTATCTAGCTAATACGTACTTTCCTTTATAAAAAATTAAAAATTCAATCTAAATGGTAAGTGGTAAATTAGAATCAGTTTATACTTTTCGGTTGAGGATATAACCATGGTGCATGAATAATTCATAAGTAAAAGTTGTCTAGCAAAATAGTTGAGTTATTACTATAACTATAATTTGTTTAATTAAATACTTTTTTTCTTTTACATTGAAGGGAATCGAAAATGAATTTAGCCTAATTCTAATCTTATTCCATTCACACTCACTACTTGAGTATTAAAATTCTTTTTTGATATGCACGTTATTTTTTTTCTAAATAAAATAAGAGTACGTTAATTATAAGATACTAACAAAGTAAAATATTAACCAAAAAGCACTCAATCCATTTCTATTAACTTGCGGACACCTTTCCACCGACCCAAAACATAACATGCGAAAACTTTCCAAAAACTAGCATCAATGCATCACCAAAAGGATGAAAACCTTTCCATCGGCCCAAAACATAATATGCGGAAGCTTTCCAAAAGACTAGCATTAACGCATCACCAAAAGGATGATAATTGAAATCAACAGCTCATCATGTTCACTCTTAAGCATCCTTCTGCAACTGCTACAGCAACAACGAAAAAAAGAGGTTCAATTTCTATGGTTTCATCTATATATAGTAACTGCAATTGTAAGTCTGCAACTCTAATAAACTGCAATTTCAGTTCACTTGCAGTTAGAAACTGCAACTGCAAGTCTGCAACTCCAATAAACTGCAGTTTTACATTTTCACATTTTCACTTGCAGTTTCAAAAACTAAGCTAAACAAAAAATAAAAAATCTGCTACTAATAAAGAAGGCACGGGGGTGAAGATGGCTTCCCCAATAACTCTCTGGGTGTTTTTATAGTGAGGAACTTAGCGTGTTCTCTCTCGCTCTCCCTCGCTGCCAGAAGCCAAAACCTTGAATTTGAGTCATTGAATTCGCCGGAAAGGCCGTCGAAATTCGCCGACCTTTGGAGGTTCGATCCTTCGATTGTGGTGGTTTGTTGGGCAATCGAAACCCATGGGACGACTCACCGTGACCTGGGAAACAAAACTCAGGTGGTGGGAAGTCGCAAAAAGGTCGTAATCAGAGTCAACGTCGAGGCTCCGATCGGGTCTAGGGGTTGTTGGGCTCGGGTTATAGGGGTTGCTAGGTGTTTCGAGCTCACAGGGATGAAAAAAGAAGAGAGAGGAACTCAGGAGTGGTCTTCTCGTCACCATCCATGGCCGGATGCGTACACACGCCGGTGAGGAAAGTTGCAACGAGGAAGAGCGAGAGAGAACAAAGAGAGAGCAGTGCTCAGGGAGAGAGAGTGACCTAATTGTTAAATATTATAAATATATGTATTACATGTTACAAATAATAAGTAAAGTGTAGCGCAAAGTAATTATTTCCTAAAATAAATAATATAATAGCCTTTAGTTTCATTAATATTATCTTTTAAGTCGGGTTGAACTCAACTTAAAAAGAAAGAGAAGTACGTACTGCTAGCCGACAAAACTACCGTTTCTATATATTATTAAGGGAGATTTCCATTTAGGTCTTTTAATTTTACAATTTATTAACTAAAGCCTTATGACTTTTAAAATTTTAACTAAAGTCCAATAATATTGTAACTATTCCATGTTACATAATATTGTAACTATTCTATGTTACATAATATTGATCCATTAGTTTTTATTTTTTTTTCACACACACCAGGCGCTGAGCGCTCGGCGGCTATTTTCGAGTCTTTGACAGTGCATTTTTACTTTTTCCTCAAGCCCTGATTTATTGGCTTTATATTAAGTTTTAATTCTAAGAATTTGGGAGTCCAAAATTTCAAAATTAAAACGTAACATGCAGCTTTTACAACTCTCATTCTATACCCTAGGAGGTATGAGGTGAATTCGTATCATATATCCCAAAAAAATAAAAAAATAATGACATACTTCTTTTACATCAATGATCAAAGCGCTTTATTTAAAAAGAGTAAGGACTTTATTTCAAAAACAAAAATCATAAAATTTTTTTTTCAAATAAAAATTATTAGAAGTACTATACTCTAATTTTTTATTTATTATTAAAGCACTCTTACATACACTAGTTACTGACAAAAACATTCGTGGTATTACGACTGTACTATTTATCACAAAAACTTTGGTTAGAATAATATTGTTGTATTACACTATCACTTCACACACGTAAGCATTTTTTAGAATATTGCTCCATTTTCCCTACATTTTATAATGAATGAAACTCACTTTTGACCAATTAGTTAATTCCAAAACATCATTTTTTAACCAACAAATTTTACAATGTCCATAAGAAGGAACATTAAAAGTGATTCATGCATGTGTGTCAAAAAGTGGCCAACAGGATCTAAGTTCATGATCTTGATTCTTAAGCATATCCGTTTGGATCCTGTCCAGATTTCTATATGCATATATTTCAAACACCCGGCCCTAGCTATATATAACAGACCTACTGTAGTTTTGTTAACCACAACAACCTCAAGCCTATTCCCATTTTCATGATAAACCATCTTCTCTTTGATCTCTTATATATACTTAATTATCAGATCAGAAGCACAATATTATCTATATATAGACAGATGTATAATTTGTCAAGCTTCATCCCTCACATTAAATCTTGTTTATAATATAATATTATAGCAAGAAAATTCGATTGAGAGGAGCCTTTGTGCACATGGAGAGGACTCCAAAAGACACAGTCAACAGCTACAACATGACTGGAAGAAAGTCCAAACAGAAATATTTGGTTCAACAGGCTCAATATAAGATGCAATCGGATCAATGATTTACCAGAAAAAATATTAAGGTAATGCATATATATATATATATACATGCTCACACAAACACAATATTTATAGGCCTTCCGTAAAGGTATTCATCTCAAACATATTGAGATATGACTTATGAAACTCATTTCGCATTGTAATATATTCACTTGAGATTTCTGATTATCCATATCACGAACCATATTCCTTGATTAATTTCAATGTTGCTAATTACTTTTTTATGCTTTTTTTTTTTTTTCTTTCTTCTCCATACTAATCAAATAGCTGAAGTGGGGGCAGCTACAAGCTCAAGTGGGGATTTGGCAAGGCGAAAACCGGACCGTCCTCCTAAGAGAAGCTCCATGCTGACCCACGACAGAAAATCATGTCGAGCTCGATGCCATGCAGCTAGGAGACTTGGAATCACAAAATGGGTTCAACTACATAATTAAGCCCTAAACAGCTGCTGAAAAAAACGATGATACGTGCATTATTTGTGCGGATGGAGGCGAGTTACTTTGCTGTGAAACATGTCCATCCGCCTTCCACCAAACATGCATGAACATGGAGGTGAGATTCATTTTTATTTTTTAGACAAGTCCCTCTATATCTAAGAATAATTTCGATCTTTGTTTCTTAACATTGTAAAATTTCGTTCAACTTTTAATTGCAGATTGAGAATTCCTGAAGGCGAATAATGGTTCTGTCCTTATTGTGTCTGCAAATTTTGTAGACTTGCTGGTGATCCTGATGATGAGAAGTTTAATATTTCTCATATTTGGAGTGCCCTGAAGGAAGAAATATAGTCTCACTGAACACATTGATGTTTCCTAAGCCTTGGCCAGGCTACAGAAAAGCTTGACAATTTGCCATGCAGCTAGCCAAAGTCTAGTTTATGTTAAATGTAGCAGTTTATAGGTTCCTCTAACTTCCTCGATCAACGTACTTCTTCAAACCTCTCTTACACTTGTAACTTAATTACTAGCAGTTGTAAATATTGTACTCCTCTTTAAAAAGACTGTAACCATTTGAGATTAAGAGTTAAAGGAAATATTATTTTTCCTATCTTTATCAGAGTGCTTTCATCCTACATACTGCATATTACAAAAATTCTCAGCATCAAGCGCATAATCGTACGTATGTGTAAAGTTGCCTGTTATTAAATGTAAGAGGAAAGACTTTTGGTAAAAACACAAGAAACAAAGGAACCATATATGAAGAGCCAGAGAGAAAATGAGAGAGGAAAAAATTGACGGGACAAATTCAGAGGCTCAAGAAAACTACAAAAATAAATGGGCAATTCGAAGTGGGTGTACAATTAGTCAATTAACAATTTCTTATATAATAATTAAATTACTTCTAAGTCCAAATTTTGTAATTACGTTAACTACAAATCCAGTCAATTTAAAACTAATTGAGAAGGACATTCTTTCCGTGTCTATACTAACGTGATTCTCTGTCTCTCACACACTCTCTCTCATCACTATCTCCTTCTCTTCATGTTTCTTTGTTTCTCGCTCTCTCCTTGTTCTCTTTCTATCTCTCTCTGTCTCTCTCTCGAGCTCACTGATCATCTCTTGGCACTTTTCGATCCTCCTTCGTCGATGCATCACCAAAGCAGCGGATCCGATAAACCATCTGCTTGCTTGCAAATGTATCATCTTCCAGAGGCAAATGCATATGATGTTTTTTTAATATGTTTTTGAAGTTTTCTAAAAAAAAAAAAAATTGTTGCATGTAGATGCATTGATTCTCTTTTATGTTGTTTGAAGCATTTAAAAAAAAAATTTACACAGTGAACAATAACCGCCCTTGATTGAGAAATGATCAACGAAGAATTTTGAATAATGATAGTCTAGTGAAGGAAATTGGAGCATTCTCCCAAAACTAATTAGCAATGTGTGAAGAAGTCCAACTCCTTATAAGCCACTATGTAAGGTTATAATTTTTCAATACGGGACAACACTCTACATTCTCAAACCCTCTCCCCCGCGCACGTGTGTCGTCACTTAAGCCAAACACGTGGACACTTGACAACTCATATTGAATGACGTACGTTGAGCATATGTGGTTACTCGTCCTAACATACGTGGGTAAACTTGCTTTGATACTATGAAGAAATCTAAGCATCTATCTTAAAACTAATTGACAATAAGAGAATTTGCCCAAGACCTTTATATTATAAGCACTTACACAAGATTATAATTTTTCAATGTATGATAACACAGTACACTCCACATTCTCACATCTAGCACTATGGCCAGCTCCAACTGGCATGTGATATATATATATAGATGCAAACTTGGCATGTGATTTGATGTGGTTGTGTATGTCGGATACGAACGCCTATGCCTACGGGGTAGTTGGGAGTCGCCAGTGTTGGACCGGCTAGCGGTGAGAAGGGGAGGGGTTGGGTGGGTAACTGGAATGGGTCCTTGGTTTTAAATTTTATTTTATTTTATTTAGGTATTTCTCTCACATTATTATAATTTAAAAACATTTATTATAAAAAAATAATAATAACATAGTGAAACACATGGCACAATTTAAGTATGGTGATGATGCTCACCACCAAATTGAGGTGGTGAGCAAATCTGCTCTCTATTTTCTCTTATGTGTCAGACATGCAACCCAAATACATCCATCTGGACATACATGCATCTACTGATGCATGAAACTGAACATGCATGCATTTGGACACACTGGCGAAATAATTGTGGGTTTCCAAATTTTCTATGTAGCAGTCCACAAATAGAAGAGTGGTTGGTAAAAATCTATGTAGTAAATTACTGACACATATCCTATCTTTAAATTAAATAGAAAATTAGGATTAAATACCAAATTTCAATAATCCTTTGGTATACCATGAAAACCATATATTTTTCATTTGAACTACTAAATTTAAATGTAATTTTTAGATTAGGTCACAAATATGTTGGCCTTTTTGATTTGAGCATTTTTCATTTGACATTTTTGTCCTTTGACCCACATATGATGGGTGTTAGTTAAAATTTATAAGGTTTTGACAAAATTGTCCTTAAGGCTTTTATATTATCTTGAAAATTTGCTATGTAGTCTCAACTTCACATTTTGTTGTGACTGTATGACACTCACAACTTCAAATTTAGTTGTGACTGAACGATAGTCACATCTAAGTTGTGAGACAGTCACAGTTAAGTTATGACTAAATTAAATTTTTTTTAAGAGAAATTATACTACAATATAGTATAAATAGAGGTCAAAACAATACTTTTACTCAAAATAATACATAGTATAGTTGTGTGAGTTCTCTTTTTCAATTTATCAAGACAATCACGGTTAAGTTGTGACTGGTTTGATTTTTTTTTTTTTAATTCAATATAGTATAAATTAATGTAATATTTGTGATGTAATATTATTTTTATTTTTTTATTGTAGTGGCATGTGATGTAATATTTGTAAATTCTAATACATTTTATTTTATTATTTTATTTGACTTTTCAACTAGTACCTAATCTAAAATGTTATTTAATTTTGGTACCTAAACTAAAAAATTATTGAAATTTAGTAGTTAAATTAATCAATGGACCTTAAATTAAATACATCAAGTTAATTTGGCCAAAAAAAAAATACATCAAGTTAATATAATATGAGTGGAAATATTCCCACCCCATTCATATTTTCTCACCCACTATATTTTCCACCCCCTTATGAATTTTCAAAAAACATATTAATTTAATTATTTCACCCCCTATTTTCCTAAATTATCCTTATCTCTCTCTCCCTTCCACATTATTTTCCTCTTATCCCGCACTCTAACCTTAAAAAGGGAAAATGAAAGAAACCAATCATGGCCCCTTATTAAAAAAAAATGGTAATTGCTTCATGGATTTGTTTAATGCCTTGGATTTTTTTAGGATTTAGTCATGAATTTATTAAGGGATTTATTATTATTACATTAGAAATATGATTTTTCTTAAACCCAATGCTCCTATATAAGGGGTGGATGATTTATCAATGTACAGTGTCGGGTTGATTAATTGCCATGAAACCTTGAGTTCATTTTTTTTTAAATTTAAATGTATCCTTTTCAGTAATTTCATAAAAGAGTGAAATTTATTTTTTTTTTTTTCTGAAAAAAAATGGATGGGGAAATAAGATTGGTGGGTGGAATTTGCAGCACTTATACTCTTCTCCATAGGATAATGCATATATCTCATAAATACATTATCTTGATGCAAAATTAATTATTTTTTGACATCATAATAACATACATGTGTGATAGAAAAATTATATAATGATGCAAAGATAATTTAATTTTCACACATCACGCTCACATATACAGTATTCTCAAATTTTTATAAAGTACAAAGTACAATTAATATTAATGAATTGAGTCCTATATTTTTTTCCCTTGGCAGATATATGGTGTCATGTCGATCACAAGATTTTTAATTTATATCACTAATTCAAATATTGAACCACCTAGTTAATATAGTCCGACAACATTATTATCAAACAATCAAGAAAGAGCGACATCAAATGTGACTCTCCAAGAGTTACACTTCATAACTTTATAGAACTAAACTCTAGCCGCTAGAGAGGAAATCTTAAAATTTTTGTCTGCAGCGGTCTTGGTATCCTAAGCCACCGCAGGCTAGTGTTTGACTATCTTTTGGAGAGTCCATTTCTTAATCTTACACTATAAAAAATATGCACAAAAGTCACTTTTATTGGTTGCACATAAAAGGGTGGCAATTAGATAATAGGGACTAAAGTGCCTCGATTTTAACAAAAATGAGTGGCAATTAAGCAATAAGGACTAAAGTTCTCAAATGCCACCACTTTCTGCATGTACAACTAATGCAGGTGGTCTTTGTTCACATTTTTTGTAGTGCTAGCTTTTTTTTAGGGTTTCATTATAAAATCTAGTTTTGTTCTGATTTGAGTGTCATCGTGCCTGTTGTAGTTGTTGTGGTCATACCTTTTCCAAAAGCTATGTTGTATTTTCTTGTCTTGAAACGAGAAGGAAGAAGGTTTCGGGTATGGAGCAAATAAAAAAAGAGCCTGTAGTGGTTTTCTCTCTTGAATCAATAATGATTTCGGTTCAATATAGGGAAACTAAGTTATCGATTGGGGATGAAGATGTGAGTATTTGCCTCTTAGGGCCGGTGGGGTCAGACCCTCTTCAGGCAGGTTCAATGATTAATCATCCGACGGAGTGTTGGATCCTAGATGGAAACCTAGTTGAAGAGGTAAAATTTGTGTTAGCACATCAAAACTTTTTTACCAAGTCGGTGGCTAACTCTTCTTACTTATTTTTGGTTGAGTGAGTGTGTTATAAGTTTTTGGTTAGATAGTAGCTTAGAGTGACTCATATCTTGTATTAAGAACGGTAAGTCTGTTTTGACATCACATTCGTAAAAAAATTGTTTGCATTTTGATTTTTAAAAAATGATAAAAAAAAAAAAAAAAAGAGATCATTCGCATATTAGGCAATAATCTTTAGGTTGTCTAGTAACCCTCACTTTTCCTTCATGTAGGTAATTATGTGTCTAATAAATCACCTATTTTAATTTACATTGTGTTAATTGATGATAGTAGATCACACCTTTGATTGAGAATGATTAGCGAAGAGTAGTTCCAAATAGTGATAGCATTATGTTGAAGGGGAAGCAATATAGATTCAAACTTGGCATTTGATTCGTTCAGGTAGGGTTTGTCCTCTCTTATGATTAGGGGTGGACATTAAAATCGAAAATATCGAAACCGTCATGTTCCGTCCCAGTCAATCCTAACCCAAAATTTTGTTCATTCATCTCGTTCTGATCCCATTCTTAAATGGGATGAGAACGGTGGGATGAGAACGGTTCTGATGTTTGAAAACCATCTCGTCACGTATCATCCCGAATTATATTTTATTTATTATTTTAAATTTTAAAACTTTCTTTCTCTCTCTCTCTCTCCAACCATTTAATTATTATTTAAAATTTTAAAACTCTCTCTCTCTCTCTCTCTCTCTCTCTCTCTCTCTCTCTCCCTAACCCGTGACAACACTTTCTTTCATTCTTTCTTTCTTTTTCTTCATTCTTCTTCTTTTTTCTCCCTTCCTTCTCTCTCCAACTCGTGCCCTCACTTTCTTTTCTTCTCTNTAAGACTCGAGTAGTCTCATTCTTCCAATAACGGTATGCAAATTCAATTTTGATTAATTCACTTATTATTTCGATTGATCCATAAATGGGGATAAAATTTTCATGTGTGACCTTGTTTCGAGCTTACTTGATTTTTTAACTTAATTATCAAAGTATTCTAAGTGGAGCACTCATCAGTGTCAAGCTTCCTCTAGCTAATAGCTAGTAATTCTTTTCTTTCCATTCGTGATGATATTAAGTAGGTGCTTTTCACATTATGTACCGACATGTTTGAGAGTGTTTTTATAGGAAGCGTTTTTTTTTTCAGTAGCAATTTCACGAGGAAAGTGCTTCTTGTAAATGTACTTGGATGTGTGCTTCCTAAGGAAGCATCTACCTAGGTGCTTCACCAAAGCGCTTCCAAATACTTTTATAACCCAAAAACGCTTTTAATTTTTTTACCAAACACAAATGAAAGCGCTTTAACTATTTGAAAGTGCTTTTAAGCCTTCTAAGAGTATTGCCAAACAAGCTAGCTAGCCTTAATCATCTAAGAATTCTAGTCATTCACGCCACTTGTGTCAAGGTTTATCGAACCGATGATAATTTCTTTTACTTTTTTTAGCAATTCTCTAGTGAGCAAATTTTCAATATCTATGAATAATTATGCAATTATTCACCTTCTACAAATGAGAATAATGTGATTTCTATTTAGGTTGTCATTCTAAATATACAAAGAAATATTAATGGGATTAGCTTAATTAGTAGATTACATATAATTTTCAGATTTTCATCCTTTGGTCAAGATTTAAGGAGTCCTTTAGACCCCTATATATACCCTGACTACTGATGCATATAGTGCATAGTTTGCAAAGCATATTTCCTTTCTCTGAATTGGTAGAGTTGGAGATGAACTCTGGTCGGGCAATGATTTACCAAAAACTTTTTAAAGATTTAGTATCTTAAGTTAGGTTTCTGGTAAATCATTGTTCCGATTAGAGTTTGATTCCACTTAAAAGATTGATTCATGTCCGTATTGAAGATGAATTCTAGTCGTTTAGCGATTTACCAAAAAATTATTGGATTGAAGTGTCACTTTTAGTTTTTTGGTAAATCACTAATGCGATTAGAGTTTAATTTTTCAAGTTACATCAGACGATAGGGGTTTACACAATAGACTTCACCCTTTATATATCCCTCATGTCATGTTTTATTTTTATGATTTGATTTATTTTACTTGTATTTTGTCTCATCAGATCTAGCTTGATCAGCTGGTAGCAATGCTCAAAAGTGCTTTGTTGTATGGCAAGGAAGTCTATGGATTTGCTACCATAGTCAGATCAGGCTAGATCCGCCAACATATTCCTTCTATGTTTGCCTAGATCCTAGACCTTTCCATGGCGGCCACAATTTCTTTTCCCACCCCTAATTTAATGGGCGTTTCCAATGACCTGGGTTTGGTGATAAATTCATGGTGTGGCCAAGGCTAGATCTGGTGACGACCACCACAATTTTTTAAATTGTTTTTTGAAAATTGTCTTTGAATGTAATTAATTAAAATTTGAGACTCATGGTGATATATCCTAGTGTCACTTCTTGACAAATCTTAGTAAATCGGTCTTAGCCTATGCGTCGATCTTCAATTAACCACCACATCAACCACAAACAATGGATTGCAGGTCGTAAAAAACATGATCCATGAGAATCACAAGCCACGAGTTATATATATGTCAAAGAACACGTCACAAGCCACACACATACACTCTTGTAGGCTTAATTTTTTTACATATTTTTTAATACATAAAATAATTTAGACCAATAAATTGAATGAGTTACTTAATTTTTGCTTTCCAAATATTTTCTTCTTTTGGTTGAATTTTTCCAATCTTTTTGTTTATTGTTGTAATTAATTATTAATATTTTTTCAAGTATTTGACTGAATGGATAAATCTAATAAAGTCTCATATTGTGTAGTTGTGATTATTCTTCCTTACATTCTTAGTTGTGCAGTAGTTAAATATGGACAATCTGATAATATTATTGGATTTTAAAATGATTCTTATTAGGACATACAAATTAGTGCCAAAACAGAACATAAATGGCTCTTTGTTATTACTAGTGTAACAAAAACGTTTAGAATCGTCAATGTCACTTATATTACTTTTATTATATATGAAGAAATCAATATTGTAACATGGAAGAAAAAGTTGATGTCAATATGAAGAAAAGTGGAACAAAAAGTTACACATGTTTGTGCATTGTGTCTGCACAAGTTTGCGCCTGTGGGCATGCACAAGAGAGATAAAGATAATGACCTAAAAACCAATGCCAAGACAGAACATATATAACGGCCGGCCTTTTGTTCTGATAATGTAACTTATATTGTTGTCTTATGTGGCAGACATGCATGCACCCGAAATGCATCCATTTGGACATGCATTCATCTAGAGATGCATGCATGCATCTGGACAGCCTGGCGAAATAATATTGGATTTCAAAATTTTCTATGTAGCAATCCTCGAATAAGAATGGTTGGTAAATGCTAGTAATTACTTAACATATATATCCTATCTCACAAATGCATCAAGTTAATTAATATAATAAAATTCACTTTTTCTCCTCAGGATATATCTCATAAATACAGGATCTTGATGCAAAATTAATCATTATCTTCCCATTGTGATAATAGCATATGAGATGGGAACATAATTTATATAATGATGTAAAATAATTTAATTTTTATACATTACGGTCACATATACGAAAAATTATTGATACTAATAAAATACAAATTTCAATTAATATTAATAAATTGAGTTTTATATGTTTTCTCTCCGCAGCTCTATATATTGCATGTCAGGTTGCTAACTCTCGTAGTGGTTACATTTTATAATTTTATAGAACTAAACCCTAGCCACTTGAGAGGAAAAACTCAAAATTTTCTTCTGTGGCAGTCTTGGTATCCAGGTTGCTAGTGACCGGGTAGCATTTTGACTGTCTTAGTTTGTCGCCTTGCTTGTCGCAACTGCTATGATCATATATGCCTTTTCCTAAGCTGGCCTGTATCATATTTCCTTGTCTTGAAGCGAGAAGGAAGAAAAGTTATGGGTATGAATTAAGAAGATCAACAAGAAGCCTGTTGTAGTTTTCCTTATTGAATTAAGCATGATTGTGTTTTAATTGGGGATACTATGTTATCCACTAGCTAGGGATGTTTAAGATATTTTCCAGTCAAACAGGGCATGCACTTGTTGTAGATGCGGATTAATATTAACCTCTTATAATAAGGTCAGACTATATATCTTCAGGCATGCTCAATGATTGATCATCTAACTGAGGGTTGGATCCCAGGATGAAACCTAGTTGAAGAGGTAAAATTTTTGTTACCTACGTGGACACATATATTATATATAGGATAATTATCAATGTATAATAAATCACTTTGTATTTCCATGGGTAAATTGATCATAGTATGTCACACCCTTGATTTAGAATGATCACCGAAGAATTCTAAATAGCGATAGACGAGCACTATATAGTATATACCGAGCTACATCGAACAGGCGATATTGATACAAACTTGGCGTATGATCCAATCAGGTAAGGTATGTCTCCGCTTATGATGAAAGCTTTGACCTAATCTTGTAATCACAATCTTCCGATAAAAGGATTTTAATCAATTCATTTATTATTAATTTCAACTTTGAATATTAATTTTATCAGTGATGATATTAATTTGGTGCTTTTTACATTATGTATTAAATTAAAAAGATAATTAGGCTTAGGTCCTTTTAAAAAATAGTTTTTAGATAGAAACCAGGGGTGTTTTAAAATTTATAAGAAAATCATTTTAATTCATAATAAAATTCTTTTAATTTATAAGAAAATCATTTTAATTTATAATAAAGTTTTTCCCCAATTTGAAGGGTATTTCCCCTTATTTAAAAGATATTTCCTTTCATAGGGTGTAGAGGCTGCATGTTAAGTTTTAATTCCGAGATTTTGGGCGAAACGCCAAAATTTTGGAGTTAAAACCTAACATAAAGCCGTCTAAGAGGAAAAATAAAAAGACTTAATTAAAAACCTTAAATCACTACCGGTCTTAATCTAAGAAAAACTCATAAAATGGATTGGACTCTAACCCGTTGGCACTGCTTCTGGGAGGGTTGAAAGCGCTTTTAAATAAAGTAAAGCACTTTTATTTTTTTAAATTAATGTTTGGCTAAAATTTAAAAAGTGCTTTGGGTAGAACTAAGAAGCACTTGAAGTGGTTTTGAAGAAGCACATATGAGGTGCTTCTTCATGGAAGTGCTGCAGCAAGGAAACACGGGAAGCACTTAGCCCTTTTAATGAAATTTTCAAAATGGCCAATAAATCCCTATTGTGTTTACTAAAATTCTAAACTACCCTTTTCTTTTTTTTGTACCTTTCCCAAACGTTTTCACCATACCACTCCACATCAAGCTTGCTCCAAACAATCCTGCCACAATCATGATCCTTCTATTGAGAGGGAGAAAGAAGAGGAAACAAGAAAGTTTAGTTCAGTACATTTGCCCCAGTATTGGGCCTCTGGGTTTGAATATTAGAGAAGACATAGTGAAGGATTTGGCAAACGGACTGGAGCTCGATCACTGTGGTCTGAATCGCCAGGCCAAAGTCTCTGTGGTCCGTCGGTTGCGGCACTGGTCATCAAGGCTAAAGACTCGGACACCGACGCCCACAACATACTCTCACTATCAAAATTTTCAGATCTTGCCAAGTAGGCTGCTTTAGCAGATTAATTAGGAGCATTATTTTGGACTCTCTCAGGATAAAAAGATCTACAAAAAGGATCCTCCTTGCATGCTTATCTCCATTGGAGCAGTGCTCAAGTGTTCTCGGTTCTCACCCATTGTATTCTTTAAATTGTTTTTAGCACTTTCAAAAGAGAAATTCTTTGAGAAAATAAAATAAAAAATATACGAAAAATTTAGGACTTTGGTACAAAAATTGATACACCGATTGCAGATTCATATGGAGCTCTGACTATTTAGTCCTTTGTTTTCTTCATAAAATATTCTCAAATACTATTTTCCATATTTTTTCAATTCTTGTTGTTTTTGTGATTATTTATTTTGTTGGGTTTTCAATTTTCTCGATATGTAAATGCTTATTATTTTACAATTATATTTTTGTTGGTGGGTACAATCTGATGAAAGGATAAACAATTTTCTCTCCTTGCAGCTTGCGTTTCTATGGCAGCTTGCATTTTCTGAAGATGACAATTGAATTCAATTTGTGTTAATTTTACATCTCAAATATTATGCAAGCACTTTTTTCTTAAGCAACCAAACATGATTAAAAGCACTTTTGTACGGTATGAAAACACTTTTATGTATGTAACCAAACGCAAACTATTTCTGTGTAAAAGCGCTACAAATAGGAAGTGCTACTGCTAAAAGTGCTACAACACAAAATCAATTTCTAAGAATCAGTGCCAAACGGGCCAGTCTCCCTTAAATTAATCATCTAAGAATTCTAAGTCATTCGCTCCACCTGTGTCAAGCTTTATTCGATGATGATTTCTTTTATTATTTAACAATTCTCTAGAGAACAAATTTTCAATATCTACAAATAATTATACAATTATTCACCTTCTACAAGTGAGGATATATAATGGGATTTCTATTTAGGATTTCATTCTAAATATACAAAGAAATATTATTGGGGTTAGCTTAATTAGTAGATTACATATCATTCTCAGATTTTCATCCATTGGTCAAGATTCGATGAGGAGTCCTCTATACCCCTATATATACTCTGACTACTGATGCATATAGTGCATAATTTGCAAGAAGCATATTTCATTTCTTTGAATTGGTAGAGTTGGAGATGAACTCTGGCTGGGCAATGATTTACCAAAAATGTAGTTAGAGATTCAGTATATATCTTAAGCTAGGTTTCTGGTAAATCATTGATCCAGTTAGAGCTTGATTCCACTAAAAAAAATTGATGTCCATGTCTGTATTGAAAATGAAATCTAGTTGGTTAGCGATTTACCAAAAAATCATTGGACTAAATTTAGTCCAATGATTTTTTGGTAAATGGCTGATTTGATTAGAGTTTAATTTTTCAAGAAGCTACACCATGGTTTACAAAGTAAATTTGACCCTTTATCCCTCATGTCTTGCTTTATTTTTAAGATTTGTTTTATTTTACTTGTATTTTGTGTGACAGATCTAAGCTAAATCAGGTAGCAACGCTCAAAAGTGTTTTACTTTATGGCTAGGAAGTCTATGGATTTGCTACCATGGTCAGAACAAGCTAGCTAGATCTGCCGATTAACATATTCATGTTATGTTTGCCTAGATCTATCTAGATCTTGCCATGGCAGCCACGTACAAATTTTGTTTCCCACCTCTAATTTAAGGGAAATTTCCATTGACTGAGAATGGCATGGGTTTGGTGCTAATTAAGCCCACCAATACTAAATCCGTCTTAGCGTAAGCGTTAATCTTCAACCACCACATCAACCATACACAATGAATTGCAGGTCGTAAAAAACATTATCCATGAGAATCACAAGCCACGAGCCATGAGTTTTAAGTTCATCATAAGTCACTTGTGCCATGAGTTTTAAGTTCAAGAACACGTCATAAGCCACACGCATACGCCCTTGTCGGCTTAATTATTTTAAATATTTCTTAATACATATAATAATTTAGAACAATAAATTGAATGAGTTACTAATTTTTGCTTTTCCATATATTTTCTACTTTTTGGTTGAATTTTTCCAATCTTTTTTTTTTAATGTAATTATTAATATTTTTCATGTATTTGGCTGAATGGATAAATCTAATAATTCTCACATAGTGTAGTTGTGATTATGATATGATTAAAATTCTCTATCTCAAATTCTTAGTTCTTCCTTACATTTAAATATTTGTCCAAAGTTATCGACTTATTCACATTTGAAATTCACATTTGAAATAATTTTGGATTTTTAAATTCAGGTGCGTGCAACTGGATATTTATGCGTTTGACAGTATAACATACCAAACTATATATCTCAATTTTATACCTGAACTTTAATTTGTCTCTATTTAAGACATGAGCTATAATTATTGGTCAGTTGGTCACATGACCACTTTCTAAGGATAATTTTGTACTCCCAAATAGGCCCAACACATTAAAATCATAAGTCAATCCCGTTCGAAGAATGAAATTTAAAAACTAAAAGAAGTCGATACAAAAGAACAAAGAATGAGACGTACAGAAGGGAGATTATATCATATGTACGTAACAAGATCTTATAAATAAATAGTATTAATTAATATATTTAGAATTTAAATATATTGAGAAAGAACCCGCATTCTCCTTTGTGGAAAGAATTAGTTCCATTTCTGGTCTGATAATTATGAGAAAAATAAAAAAGGAAAGGATCGATGCTAGAATGGAGAACACAACAACATCAAATGGTGGCATATCACATCTCGTTATGTACTCTAGCTTTAAAGCCGAAGAGGTAAACCATCTCCTGTTTTTTAACTTCCAAAGCTTCTTTTTTTTTTTGGCCATTTACTGTGATTCCAAAGCTTGATCATGAAGAACACCTGAGTTGATGAGCATTTGATATTTCAACCACAAATATCTAGTAAATCATAAATACGCGCATCGATCAATTATTACAAAAAGGTTCCAAAACACAACCAAGTGGAAAATAAGTGATATAAATGCATGATATAAGCATTCTTGATTCTTCAATATATAATATCAACTAGTAATTGATCTTTGTGGTTCTACTGCCATAATATTGGACGTTTGTGGCTTTCAACAGTTACAGTATATATATATATATATAATTCTTCAATCAATTAACCGAGATTATGCACAGCCAGGGTATAATTGTACTGCTTGTCATATTGGAAAGATCGATGTCATACATCATCCTGGGAATTATCTAAAATAGATTAACGATCAAGACAATTTTCCCCCAAAACCCCCAAATGACAATGATAAGGGCATCATTATAAATGTTTAACACAATTCATGCTACCGAATTGTTGGCCTAGGCATACTGTACAACAGTAATTTGTGATTTATACTCTTTTTCAATTTTTTTTTTTGTTAATAGTAATTTTATTATTGTTTTAGTTATTAATATATTTGTTCAAGTATATATGTGGTTGATCATCCTACACACATAGTCATGTCGCCCTATTCTTAATTTATACCACACATTCAAATAAGAACTCACTTAATCAATAGTCTTTAAAGACAGTTTGATAATAAAAATATCAAACAATTCAGAAAGATCGACATCATATGTAACTCACGCAGTGTTACATTTTATAAATTCATAGAACTAAAGCCTCTGAAGCATAGATACGCCATTTTGGTCCCATATCCCGTATCAAATACGGATACGCATCAGATATGGACTGATACGCCTTGGATACGTATCTAAGTCAACAGATACGTATTTGACTCGTTGGATACATGTATTCTTTGCTCTCGACACGGGTATCCAATTTTTTGGATACGTTTAACAGCCAATTGAAGAAAACAAAGAGAATTTAATTTGGATGAAAATTAACGATCGAGGACTTTGCGTGTCTGCCACAGTGCCACTTCATCTTCTTCAGCCACTTCTTCAGTTCTTCACTTATTCTTGCAAACCCAAATTGGAGAGAGTCAAGAAACCCAAATTGGAAACCCAAATCGGATGTGCAGAAACCCACTCCAAACGATCGACCTGTACCGCCGACGAGCAACAATCGACCTGCACCGCACCCAGTTCTTCAGTTCTTCAGCCACTTCATCTACTGGTAAGTGCATACTGGTGTTTGTTTGTATCTTTGACTCTTTGTGAACTATTGAACTTTGTGCGTGGTATACTGGTAATATACTAGTTGAGAACTAGAATTGACTTATTGAGATTAAGAAAAGTCGTATAGTGTATACTGGTTGTTTGGTTGATATATAATAATATTGATTATTTCATTATTTGATTGTAATATAATATAATATAAATTATATTATTAATAGCTTGTTAGTTGTCACTTTGTCACTTTGTCAACTTGTATATTTATTTCTTACTTTCTTGAGAAGTTGACTCTCTTCAATTGGTGCAAGGAATAAAATTTCGAGTTTCGAGGAAATTTCGACAAAAATAGACAAAAATGAGGGAAATTGCTATCAAAATACGAAAATTTTGAATAAAACTTTATCATATGTTTATTTAACATATTATCTACTAAATTGATAAAAAAATATTGAAGAAATCAAATTATATAGTAAGTTTCATGTAAAATAAGATGAATATAATGCGCGCTGGAACAAATACTGTTAAATAAAATTATTATATTATTTATACTGTATAATTTAATTATACACTAAAATATAAACCCTAATACTCTATATATTTTATATACTCTAATACTCTTTATACTCTATAATCTATACATTAAACCCTATATCCTCTATATTCTTTAAGATATTAGGTTTTAAGCCCTTTAGGATACTTTTAATTATTTTTTTATATAGAAATGTATTAAAGTTTAAGGTTTAAAATAACTAAACGAAATCTTAAACATATTTTTTTTCTTTCCAATTGCCCAAAGGCCCCAAACCCCCTTCNATTGCCTAAAGGCCCCAAACCCTCCCTCATTTTTTTTTTCTTTCTTTACTTTTTTTTCATGTGCCTCTCTCTTCAGTCTTTTTTTTATTTTTTATCTTGCCTTCCTTTTGTCCCGTATATTTTACTTAGCCAAACTTTGTCTTCACTAAGTGTAATAACCCAAATTTTAGCTTATGGTAATTTTGTTACTTAAATTTTTCAAATTTGTTTTAAGGTTTGTTTAAAGGNATTTTAAGGTTTGTTTAAAAGAATTAGAAATTTCTTTAAATTTATTTTAACTAACTTAGACCTTTGGTTGTGGTTATAGAGCTTAGTTGTGTGGAAATGAATTTTAGAAAATGAAAATTTAAGAATTTGGCAATTATTATTTTTTTCAGAATTAAATTATAAGAGTAGGATTTTTCATAATTTTTTTTAAAGTAATTTGACTATTTTGAGGTTATAAGAAATTAGTACTTATCGATACGAGTTCGTAGAATTTTTCGGTAAATTATTTGGAGTCTCGAGCTATTTTTGATGAATTTCTAAAGTTGAAGAAAATATGAAAATTTCGATAATTTTGATAAATTTTGGTAAATTTCGCCGAAATTTCAATGAAATCTTCCCAAAAAATTATTAAACATGTGTTTCGATTTCAACACCCTAAAAAAACAAATTTCATACCTTAATTTGGTGTAAACCGTGTAATATGTAATATTAGTTAATAATATAATGATATATGTTAATAATATATATGTTGCCCACTTACCTAGTACAATGTGTATAATATATGTTAATAATACAATGTGTAATATTAGTTAATATATATGTTACCCAGTATATTTAGATGATTTTTTTAAGTCTTTAGAGTTTGAGTGAAATGAATTTGAATTTTTATGTTATTTAAAATATGTTTTAAATTATTTATATTTTTATTATTATATATTAATATATATTTTTATTTGCTGAATCCATGACGTATCGTATTGTAGTTTTTTAAAATTTGTCATATCGCCGTGTCGTGTTATATCGTATCGCCGTATCCGTATCCATATTGGTATTTCATTGACTAAAGCCTAATCGCTTGAGACGAAAAACCAAAATTTTCGTCTGCGGCAGTCTTGGCATCCTAAGCTGCTGCAGGCTACCATTTTGACTGTCTTAGTTTGTTGCCGTACTTGTCGCAACTGCTGTGGTAATGTCTTTCCCTAAGTCTGCATCCTATTTTCTTGTCTTGAAGCGACAAAGAAGAAAAGTTATGGGTATGGAGCAAATAGCCAGTTTTGGTTTTCCATATTGAATCAAGAATAACCGTCTCTTAATTGGAGAAACTATCTTATCGACTGGGAATGAATTAGCGGTTTCTTGTTTCGATTTTTGTCAGTGATGGTATTAATTAGGTGCTGTTCACATTATGGTATTAATCATCTAAGAATTCTAAGCCAGTCAGTACTCCATCTGTGTCAAGCTTTATCCGATGATGGTTTCTTTTATTTTTTAGCAATTCTCTAGTGAACATGCAGATTTTCAATATCTACAAATAATTATACAATTATTCACCTTCTACAAATGAGGATAATGTGATTTCTATTTAGGATGTCATTCTAAATATACAAAGCAATATTGATGAGGTTAGCTTAATTAGTAAATTACATATAATTTTCAGATTTTTCATCCATTGGTTAAGATTCAATAAGGAGTCCTTTAGACCCCTATATATACCCTGACTATTGATGCATATAGTGCAGAGTTTGCAAGAAGCATCTTATTTTCTTTTGGAATGGTAGAGTTGGAGATGAACTCTGGCCGGGCAATGATTTACCAAAAACTAGATAGAGATTTAGTATCTCAAGTTAAGTTTCTGGTAAATCATTGTTCCGATTAGAGTTTGATTCCACTAAAATTGTTGTTCATGCCCAAATTGCATAATATTGAAGATGAATTCTATTCAGTTTGCGATGTACCAAAAATTATAGAACTAAAGTGTCTCTTTTAGTTTTTTGATAAGTCACTGATGCGATTAGAGTTTAATTTTTCACAAGCTACGCCAAACAATAGGAGGTTTACATGGTAGACTTCACCTTTTACCGGTCATATGACTCATATCTTGTTTCATTTATATATTTTTTTCATGCCTTTTTTTTTTTTTTGGTGTCTCTTCAGATCTGATCGGGGTGCAACGCTTTGAAGTGTTTTGTTGTGTGGCAAGGTAGTCTATGGATTTGCTACCATGGTCAAATCAAGCTAGATCCTCCAAGATATTCCAGCTATGCTTGCCTAGATCTAGCAAGATCTTGCCATGGCGACCACATATTTGTTTTTACTAGGGGTGGGCACTAAGACCGAAAATACCGAAACAATATTGTTCCGTGTCATTCTGTATTGTTTGGATCCATCTCGTTTTTTTTTTTTTTTCCAATCTCGTACCGTACCGATCTCAAACAGGATGAGATCGGTCCTGAATGTTCAATACCGGGATGGTCCCATCCCATACAAATTAATTAAAATTTAATTATTTAATTTAATGGGCCCAAATATCACTAAGCCTAGTTCATTTTTTAACTTGGATTTAGAAGATGAACCTTGTCTTGAACAACTTGAATTTTATGAAAGTGTTGAAGCATGTAATGTTTTGTTTATTATCTTAAACTTTACTTGGTTTGCTTTGTAAATTTGTATTTGTTTTGTAACTTTCATGGACTAAGTTACTAATTAATATGAATTATTTTGTGTAGAATATGCAAGTACTACCATTGATGTCACTTGTAGTTTGAAGAGTTCAAATCCAAAAGCAAAGGGAAAGTAATTTGGATTTCAATTACTTATGAGTTTAAGATGTAATAAGCCATAAGGCTTAATTATGTTTGTTGTGTTTGTGATGTAATAAGCCATATGCTTAATTATGTTTTTCAATTTTTTTTTAGTTTTAGATGTAATAAGTCATAATGCTTAATTATGTTTTTTTAGTTTAGATTTGGTAAATAAGCTATGAGGCTTAATTGTGATTTATTGATTTATGAGCTTATGTTTGAACTTTAAAACTTTGAATATTTGAATTGTTGAAGTTTATGTTGTATTGTTGTTTATTTGAATTTTGAATTGTTGAATAATTGAATTGTTGAAGTCTTGAAGATGAATTTTCAATCTTGAATAAAAACAGGTTATTACTTGAATTTTTGTTCCGTTTGCATAGTTGAATAAAAATAGGTTATTATTTAAAGATGAATCTTGAATAAAAATTGAATTATTGAATTTTTCTAATTTTTTAGTCTGGGATCGGGATGGTACCGAACCCATACCGAACCAGTTTGGTATAGCACGAGATGGTACCATAATCTCAAAACCCTCATTCCGTCCCGTACCTATCTCAAACTCAAATCATGAGATGAGAACGAGATGAGGTAAGTCTCATCCCCCCCATCCCGTGCCCACCCCTATGTTTTTACACCCTTACTTGGTTTCTGTTTTTTGATATATTTTCTACTTTTGGTTTAATTTTTTAATTGTTTTGTTTATTTTTGTAACTATTAATATTTGTTCAAATTTTTGGTTGAATGGATAAATTTTAAAAAATTTCATGTCATGTAGCTGTGATTATCATATGATTAAATTCTAGGCTCTTTTACACTATTACCACCCAAAATATTAAGGGTGTGCACATTTACCATAAAATAAAATTACAATTAACCACCTATATTTACAAAAACGTGACAATCTAGTGCCTATAGGCTATAGTCCAATCTCCCGTTAAAAAATAACAATCCCTGTCATGGGCATGGAGTTTTTCGTCAAATTCATAAATAAGGCATTTAAAAAAGTAAAAAATACTTCCAAAAAACTTTTTCTCATAAGAATATATATTTTACAAAAAGTGTTGTTATTAAACACCCCATTCTCTTATTTTCCAATCCACCTTATTTTTTCACCTCATTTTTATTTTATAAATTATGAGAGCACTGTTCCCACCCCCAATGATCCCCATAATAACCCTAATATACTAATTCAATCACCTACCCACTAAATACTCTTCACACTCCTAAAACTATATCTCACCCATCCAGTAGTTCAATTTTAATATTTTCAAGTTTACCCTTGTTTTTTGTTTTATAACTAATATAAATGATCTTAATTTAAGAGTTATTGTTTTTATTTTTGTTTTGGACAGTGTCATGCTAAAGATAAGTTTGTTTAAATTTTTTGTAAACTATTTTCAAAGTTGGCTTTTTGTGTCAGCTGGGACAACAAATATACGCTATGGAGCCTCAAGCAATTGAACTATGTACTGCCAACCAAATCCAGAAATCACTCCTACCAAATAGGCCCAAGACATTCAAATCACAAGTCAATCCAAAAGAAGAACAATAAAAAACTAAAGGAAGTCAATACAGAAGAACCAAGAGTGAGACAGAAGAGAGATTATATCATATGTAACAGAATGAATCTTATAAATAATTAATATTATTAAACATATTTTTCTCAGAATGTAAACAATGGGAGGCTCATCTGATTTAAAAAACTACATTGAGAAGGAAAGCACATTCTCCTTTGCGGAAAGAATTAGTTCCATTCAAAGGAAGAATTAGGCCATTTCTGGTCCAATAGTTATTAGAACATAATAACAAAAAGATACAAGAATGGAGAAGACAACAACACCAAATGTAGCATAACCCATCTCATTATGTACTCTTGAAAGCCGGAGAAGTAAACCATCTCCTCTGATTTAACTTCTAATTGCATCTGATCCCTAGTGCTTGTACCCATCGAGAATGATATTACAACTATTCATTGTGCAGCCATCAAGAAGACCATGATTCCAAAGTTTGATCATGAATAACCTCCAACACCTGAGTTGATGAGCATTTGATATTTCAAACACAAATATCTAGTAAACTATTAATAAGCGCATCAATTTATTACAAAAAGGTTCCAAAACACAACCAAGTGCAAAATAAGTGATATGCATGATATAACTATTCTTCAATATAATATCAACTAGTAATTGATCTTTGTGGTTCTGCTGCCATAATATTGGACGTTTGTGGCTTTCAACAGTTATAGTATAATTCTTCAATCAAATATTAACTGAGACTATGCACAGCCAGGGTATCTGTATACTACTTGTCATGGAAAGATGTCATACATCATCCTGGGAATTATCTACAATAGATTAACTCTCAAGACAATCATCACCCAAAACCCCCAAAATGATAAGGGCATCATTATAACACAATTCATGCTACCAAAATGTTGGCCTAGGCTTACTGTACAAGAGTAATTTGTGGTTTACACATATTGAGCAGGCAAATTTATGTTTTCTTAAATGTACCAATGATTATGGAATTAGGGGAATTAATGCAATAGCAGTACCAGAAAAGAGCTGGAGAGGAGACTAGCTCTTGCCCATGAAGTTTTGAAAATGCCTCACATGCCCATGGAACATGACCATCTGCCAGCACACTGGCACAATGAAAATATATCTTTTTCATTAAAGAATATCCCAATAAACTGACAATTAGTAATGCTAAAGATACCACCATTTTCCCTTATCACCTTGACATACAAAAATAGATGGAGAAAAGTAACAAGAGAACATAAAAAGGAATCAAGAAAGAACTATAAAGTTTGAAAAATATGAGAAAGCCTTAAACAGCAAGAGATTACTACCTTTGCTTTCGCACGAATGAGTTCCAAAGATGCATCAGTTGCTTTTCATCTTTGGTAACATCTACAAAATCATCAAGCATCTGCAAAATAACAGGGTAGTATTAGTTTTTGAGCTCGTAAGAGTAGCAGTGCTAAAGTTGGGTGTCCAACCCAAAACCAATTGACTATGAGTAGAGGCCCAAAATTTTATATGTTATGATGCTAGCCTTAGAGAACATCTGATGTAGCACTTTTATATTCTTTACATCCCCTTACGTGTGGTCGGAGTAAGCCAAACATGTGGATCAATTATGTTGAGTTATTTGAGCACGTGTGGCCAAATTATACCTAACGCATTGATGAATTGCCCACTCTGAAACCATGCTAAAGTTAGAGCATGGAATACTCGGCGTTGGATCTTGATAGTCTTAACAAGTAGGAAAAGTAAAACATCTGATTTCAAATAGAAACTAGGGCTGGCCAAACAAACTATATACAATATTTCATAATTTCAGCCAAAACTGAACTACATTTCAATCACCTTTTGAGAAATAAACCAAAAGAAAAATAATTCCAGTTGCAGCATTGCAAGCCTGAGTCCCTCACTCTCATGTGGGTATAGTGTTGTGGTCATAAGAATCAATTTAAAATGAAGTAGAAGCTTTTTCTATATTGAGGGGGTGGGTTTGGGTATAATGTCAGGCGGAAAATCTGTTAGTTCAACAAGAATCAATGCAAAACAAATCTGGAAGAATAAATAAGCATACCCTCCGATCTTCAAGATCTGCAATGACATCATCAACTTCATCTTCGCTATCCCGATCCGATAATACTTGCTCTAACTCCATAGGCTTCATATATAAACATAAAATTTTCTCAGATCTTCTTGGTAACACGGAATAAACTAACAATAATATAGATCAAAGCATAGTATAAATTTCTACTTGCGACTAGAACTGCATATCAAAATTTCATGCTTCTAAAAGTATATTTTTAAGGGCATATCAGGTTTATCATTCCTTAAATTAAATATTTCCAAGTCTAGGAAAGACAATCAATTATGCAAAAGTATCACATGAAACGCAATGAAGCTATCGAACAAACCCTAAGGCCTCGTTTGGTTCACCAATTAGAGGCTTGGGAATGGGAAAACATTTTCCTTCCCGTGTTTCATAAGTGCAGGCTTCGGAAAATGATAACCTTTACATGGGAAATGGACCTAAAAGAGGGAAATTGAAACCCTGCATCCCACTTGGGTTTGCTTTTCCCTTCCCATGGGAAAGCATTTATTATGAAATTTTAAGACCAAATTGCACCTATTAAAAGAATAACATGAATATCAATAAATAGCAGTATTATTGGAAAAATGAACAATTTTTGTTTCCTATAACTGTGCAAACCAAACATGGGAAAAAAAAAAAAAGATTTCCTGGTTGCTTTCCCAACATTACCAAACATGGGAAATGAATCTTGCATTCCCACCCCGTCTTGGGAAAAGACATAAGAATTTATTTCTTAAAGACCATTCCATGATCCAAACGGGGCCTAAATGTAACCATATGTAGGGTAGCTTGTGGGGCAATTTGAACATGGGAGGGGAGTAGCATAGTTTTAGCAAGCAGTGGGTAGATTAGTTTTCTGAAATTGTGCTAGAAGAAATAACTTTCCTAGTTCTATAATATATAACAGGGATATTTTTTACAAAGAAAAAGTGTGGACACGAAAGGAATCCTAGATCTATAATAGTATAGATATATGTATATATGTATTATATTTCAAATACAAGAATTAATAACTAAAATTGCATTTCTTTAATCAAGCAACTGTGAAACCTAGAAGTCCAAAACAAAACAGACCAGCATGAGCACCGGATGGGACCAGCAATTTTTGACATGGCATGGCACGAAAGCCTGTGCCGATGCCGGGCGGGATATCCCGGCTCAACATGTCATGCTTGGCACAATAGGAGTCCTTGATTGGAACGACGATTATGACGGAATTGATGGAAAGTCCTTAATTGGTACTTAAGTAAACTAAGAGTCCTTAATTGCAATACTTTGAATGTCGCATCTGAGAAAAAGGGTAAAAGTTGAGGCCTTTTGCTAAAATTTTCCCTTTTCACAACTCTCATTCTCTCTACTCTCTCTATACTCTAATTCTATAAAACAACCTCATTTCTCATTCTCTATAGTAAGTCCTACAAGTATAACTATGGCAGAAGAATTATGTGAAAGACAAGCTAAAACTTGATAAAGTAAACCTCCACAACAGAAGAAATAATATGCAAAGTTGCAACCAACATGACAAAGAAGCATGCTTGCTATCTAATTGCTCAACCACTGATGCTTTATATCGAAAAAATGCATTTACATAGTATAGGAAAGTCATCGACTCACTAAATTATAAACATCAACCTTAAGCAAATTAAGTACCTTTAAAAAACAGGAAACAAAAATAGGTGCAAAAAAATTACTTTCCAAATTGTTGAAAAGATGGATTATTACAAAAATCATCCAAGTTTCTTGATTAATAAAGAAAGCTACAGATCAAGTGTTAAAAATATTTGAGATGACAACAGCAGGGATATGCAGGAATGCAAGAAATAATTAGAAACAAAACCATTTTTTGCATTCTTTCATATTAATGAGTTAAACATACAGAGAAGCAGATTAATGAAGAAACAAAATTCTGAAACAGCTAAGCAGGTTTAAAAATCAATAACTACCTGGACTCTATGAGAATGAAAGAACTGCCGCTTCTGCAGAAGCATCTGGCTGGACAAACAAAAATTTGAAGTGTCACAATGAATCCACAGACAAATGATGGACACTTGTAAATAAGGATAACAATCAAAAAAAGATGGAGACTGAGTTCTGTACTTTTAAACTGTAAAGCATATATCCAAAAGTTAAGTGCACCAACTGATAGTTATGACCATGAGAAGAACATTATTCAAGTAATTACTATAGGGACAATTAATAGAGGCAGAAGGAAAACAATGGACAGAAACTAGCAAAACATAGCCTACGTTGACATACTTTCTAGGGTCTGATCGCTCTCCAGTTAACTTCCTTATTTTAGCAGGGGGTGCAGAATCACTTCCAGATAGCAATTTAACACAATCAGGGTCCAGTGAAGATTGAGCGATGGCAATTGTAACACCAGGAACATTAGAACTTGATGTAACACATTCTGTGCATTCTATAGAACTAGGATAATCAGGACCATAGATTCCTTGTCCATGCCTACCATTCTGGACACTGGGAAGCAGATTGGAAGCCTTCTTGCCTTTACAGGATAGAACATTCAAAATCAGAAGTTAGATGTCAGTCATCCAGACAAAGGCATACAAGAAAAGACATTCTTGAGTAAAACATTAAATCTTCAACCCAATTCCTAGAAAAAGAAAACAGGTAAAAAGGGTTGCACCTATGGATTTCTCAATTGTGCTACACAAGAAATATTTGTTCATTAAAAAAAAATATCAGACCTGTCATTTTATTCCCACTTTCTGCCCAAGTGAAGCAATTCTTACAAAATAGATGCCACATATTTGATGGCAAATCTTACAATTCTTCTTCATTATAATTGATTGCAAACCACAACAAGACTTTGTTCCCTATCTTTGCCATCGACTTACGTACTATAAAGAATATCCATTGGAGTTACTATATACCACAGAAAGAATAAGGAACCCCACTCATGAACCAACCAGATATTTTACCCAAAAGTGAATAAATTTTTATGGAATTCTTAAAATTGCAGTAGAACAGCAGAGATTGCAGGTACTCTGAAAAGGCCATATACATATATATATATATATAATCTCCAGTTCTTTGCACAAACAGAGGATATAAGGGAATGTCTTGTCTCTTTCACTTGATTTTCTTTCCTTCTTCACTAGTTGAAAATGACCAACCCAATTGATTACGAAAGAAAAACTTACCATCATCATTCTCCAAAAGTCCCTCCTGTGCAGCATCACTGACTAGTCTAGGTGAGTCTAACTCCAAGAATTGTACATTAACATGCTTTTCATTTTGACCAAGGATCTGTGGCCCTCGTTTTCTTGGCCTTGAACTGCACAAACAAGTTGTTTCAACTATCAACTCTCTGAAATCTTATCAAATGAACAAATTGGATATTAGCCAGTAGCTATAAGTTGTACCAAGGGATTTAACCGACCATAAGAAGAATGATTGAAGTTGTGGGGCTGCTCCATCTGCTACAGTCTGTTTACAAAAAATGTTAACGGAAGGATATGTTTAGCCATAAAATAATGTATCATGCATTTTTTTTAAATAAAATAAAAAAAACAAATAAAGGTCCACTTGCACATAATGACTAAATTTCATGCTTAGTTTCTGTACCTAAAGACAGGCATAAGGCACTATCACAGTGATGATTTGCATTTCTGATTTAACGGAAACAAGATTTTGAGCCCATACTAGTGCAGTATACTGAATATGTTTTATAGGATCAACAACAGATTAACAGGACATTACGCAAGCATACAATGAGAAAAAAGAAAAAAGCAGCACAGCCAGATTAAGAAGGCAATGCTCCTTAGCTATCTAGATAACATGAGAGATTGCATAGGAATTACATGAGTAGCTCAAAGAGGAAACAAAAAATTCTAGGAAGACAAAAATAGAAAGTTGGTACCCACTGGCTGCCTAGTTCCTAAGGAGCTGCTTTTGTTCATCAGATCAACCCTAAAGGCAACAAATATTTTGAACTGACAGAAAATAAATCCAAACTACTTCAGGATGAAAATAAAGCTCTGACCTCAGATCTCAATATATCAATTTTCACAGAAACATTCACTGCCTGATACTCTCCAGTTACCTACAAAATAAATGTTTCTTGAACAACCTCTTCTGGATAAGCAGAAAGTGACTAGATATTCTTAATTACCAACCCAAAACTCAAAGTTGAATAAGTCATGCGAAGAGCACAAGTGATAACGCAGACCCTACAAGGAAAAATGAAGGTTTTCTTCAGTGTCAAGCTAAATAAGTAACTAAGAATAGTAAATGAACCATATAAGCTGTAAAAAAATAAAAATAAAATAAAATCATTGAAATAGTCACCTAGAAAGAAGGGAATAATGGAAAAGGAACCATAGATATTATGGTTGAATAGGTCTCTTCGGGGGAAAAATATAAAACGCAATATGACTAAAAATTTGAAACTCGTGCCAACACAAGTAGGCATGTCAACATCATATCACAAAAAATTCAGCTTATAATATCAAATAAATCTCTAAAATTAAAAATAAACATCAACTGAAAAAAAAAAAAAAAAAAAAAAAAAAAAAAAAAAAAAAAAAAAACACTTAAAAATTTGAAAAGATTAAGAAGTTTCTAAGCAAACAAATGTGTGTGTGTGTTACGGACATAACTAAGTATGTCATACCAGATCATTATTTCCTATCATGTTGTATTTGAAAACATATATATTTGGAGTCTTTGGGCCCAATCTTTTCACAGGATACTGCAAACACTTTAAATATACAAACTTCAAAGTACATGAGAAAGCATTCCTGATGTGGAGTAATTTTCATCTCTCCCCTACCTCTAGTGAAACTGGATATTCCACAGTTTTTGTGAAATTTAGTTAAAATATAAATGGGACAACAAAGAAAAGCACACATCCCGATTAGTACCTACCTTAAAGCTTGCACATTGCGTCAAGCAAAAGGGACAGGAGAAGTCCTCAGTAACTGTATATTAAAAAAAAAAAAAAAAAAAGTGCACATAAAAGTTAGCTTTTCAATCACGTTGACTTCAACAATAACAGTTTCAATGCTGATGAAAATAAAGCTCACATACACAAAATTTAGAAAGCTAAGATTTACCAGCAGCTTGAAACCATTTTCTGCCAATTTATAAGCAGGGAACTAAATGTATAATCCTAAAATTTGGAAAAACCAAATTATATGTATTTGTCTAAGGAGTGCATACCACCATGCAGCCAAGCAAACTATTTTAATAAGAAACCAAAACAATACATTTTCTGGGTATTTAAAAGAGTATAAAATTAAAACAGAAAGAAAAAAAAAAAAAAAACTAAAGCAAAAAAAAAAACGCATTATAAAGGATTTTCACGCTTTGTTGGCATTCAAATGCTGAAATCAGAATCCCAGGACAAGCACATTTGGCTTTAATCAATTTTTTCAGCTTGAATTCTCATTATTCAGCAATCATCATCATGCCAAGTAGGGTTCGATAAATTAAAAGAAGGGGCCCATTAAGTAAAAAAAATAAGGAAACCATGATAAACAGGGGGATTGAAATCCTTTCTATGCTTTAGTTCTCTTCTTTTTCCTTTCCTTTATTTTTATTTTGAAAAAAGAGGGATTGAAATCCATCTTTACCACCCTTATCAACAACTGAAACCCCCAATCCCCTCACATGAAAGCCAACACTCCTAGTGCTGATGTGTGGAATGACATTCAAATTTTGACAGAATAAAGCCTATTAAAGGACAGGGAAAAAAACTACATAATAAACCTAGAGAAGAAAGAAACAGCAAGAATGTCAAGGAAAAATAAATTATCCCAAATAGAAAAAAAAGGATGTGAAATAAATAACAAGTTTGATTGAACTTCACATACAAATAACCATTATAACTACAGTAACAAAAGCGAAAAAGAATTCAAACGCTTACAAAGACAAAGAAATTCATGATACCTTCAGTCTTTCGTAAGGTGTTGTTGTAGTCTCTATAGTTGAATATTACAATCCCAGCCTTGAACCTAGAAAATAACACACAGCCAAGTATATTAAGTGCCATTTAAAAGTAAGCAACATAAAATGTTGTCTTGAAGTCCTCGCGAAAATAATAATGTGCTTGAGTGTCTGTGTTTGTGCGTGTCTCACAAATAATAGGTTGTACCAAGGGATTGAATTTCAGGTGAACTGCCAATATCCTAAAACTCAGTACTATACTCTGGCAGTCTCCACAGAACTAAAACTTTCACTTTTAAAAATAAAATAAAACAAAGCAATGAAAACAAGTACTAAACATAAACACATACTTATATGTGTGTGTGTGTGTGTTAAAAGATAGAACTAGTACCTCTTTTTATGCTTTGCTTGGATTTTGTAATGCAAACATCTACGAAGAAATAAAGGCTACAACATAGAAAGTGCTTGGTTAGAACTTTAAACATAGAAACAAAGATTGTACCTTTTCAGACATAGTACACCAAGAACTACTAAGCACGCCGACATTTGGCATCCGGAGTGCAGCGCTCAACATTACATGAGTAACATCGAGTGCAAATAAAAAATCAGCATAAAAATGATAAACACATAAGACTAACATTCCCTTTGCTCTTAACATAGTACACCAATATATGTTAAAATAAGAAGAGAACAAAGGTTGTCTCTTATAGACACCAAACGGGTCCAAATTAATATTAATTTTCTCTTGTCATACTATCAAGACTGTCAATCAGCATCATTATAAATGGGTGCAACCTTGATTAAACATGCTTTCTCTTAGTTTAACAATCAACATCATTATCGAGTGGAACCATGTCCGAATTCGCAATAATAAATTATACACGGTAAGGTGATTATGCCCCAAATTAAAGCATTGACATTTAACATGATTAAACAAAAATTTGAGCTGGAACAAAATGCATACATTGTGCAGAGCACGAGGACGAAGAATATTGTAAAGCTCAACTGGCTTGCAATAAATTAAAAGACTCTCTTCGATCGCAACCGCCTCTTCTACCGATAAATGCACACAATCACTTTGACGGCACATCTTATCCCCACTGCAAACAAAACAACAGCAATCAATATTTGGCGTCTTAAGCTTTACAGAGATCTGATGCAAATTGTAATTTGAGCTCGAATTGAAATTAACCCAAAAAATTATTTGAAAAAATAAAAGAAACGCCAATTGAACAGAAAGAGCATATTCCTTTGAGCTGAAGTAGTATACAGCGAGATAACGATTAGCTTAATTGAAATTAGATGAAGGAGGCTGACCGGGTCGGACAGTCCACCGGAAATTCGCCGGAGAAGAAAGAGTGTTTGAGGTTTCAGAGCGCAGGGGAGCAGGAGAGGTAGTCCGTAAATTGTTGGCCGTTGGGTTTTTGTTTTTGGCAAGTTCCGTGATCGTTAAACTTTGCTCGGACTCGGAGATGAGACCACAAATTAATACTAAATAAGACTAGGTAATCATTTTTTTTTTTGGCCAGGATGAGACTAGGTAATCATTGTTTAAGTTGATTGTGTTCGAAATTTTATGTAAATATAATTGTTTTTTAATCTTGTGGTAGTCTCTCCACTTTAATAGAACATGTCCTGAGTTTGGAGTACTTCTTACATTCATACGTGGACCCTATTGCTTTATAGGACGAATTTCTCTATAAAAGTGCATAGAGAATTGCTAGTCTCACTTAATCAGGTCCCTTAAATCCTACAATATTTCTTGTTAGAAGTGCTTAATTGGCATCCACGTAGACAGAAATATTAATCAAATATTATTTTAAAACATTAATATCTTAAAAAATTAAAATAGAATTCAAAATTTAATAAAAAATTACAAAAAAAAAAAAAAAAAAAAAAAAAAAAAGAAAGAAGAAAACACTCACCCACACCCACTCTTCCCTTTCACGGTTTCACCAACATTTGCACTGGCTGAAGATGTAGGTGAATCGGACATCCTCGATAGGCCGGCCCAGAACCTGACCAATGGGGGCGGAGCCGGTTGCTGAGGTTGAGTGGCGTTGTGGTTTGGGTGGAGCGGGAAGGAATAGTGGGGGATAGGTGGGTTTCAGATGGTGGAGACTGGAGAGAGGTTTGAGTGTTTCTTTTTTTTTTTTTATTGAATTTGGAATTTTATTTTAATTTTTTTAAATCTTAAAATAATATTTAATTCAATTTTAAATCAGCATTTAGAATGGTGAATTTGACGGATTTGATGAAACCAAAATAAGGAAAACACAAAATATAACGTCAGGGATAACTTGAGAAAAAAAAAAAAAAAAGTCTGCGGGTGAAGTACAAATTTGAAATATTTTCAAGGAGCAAACCAAATAATAAGCCTAAAATAAATATCTACTTGATTTTAATAAAACCTTTGAAATTATTCTATAGTTTTACAAGAATAAATATAATGCCATATCACATGATTAATAAAAGAAGTTAATCATGTTGTCATATAACACTAAAGATATTAAAATTAAGACCTCACTAATAATGTGGATAGAAAAACCACTAAATGATCATTAGCCAGTTGATTTCTATATAATACTAAATGAGTTTATTCAATCAAAATAAATTATTCGGGTTTGACACAAACTTAATTGGTTTATTATTCGTGGTAACGGTTTTTGTCATTTATGTGAAAGTGTTACGTATAATCAACTCAAACTTTATAAAGCGGTCCGGTGCCATGATATGGTGCTGAAATTGTCACACTATTTTTTTTTTTTTTTTGTGAAAGTCAAACTAATACATTGGTAAATAATATAGGTCTCACAAACTATAATTACATATTTACATATCATCCTATTAGTGGTATTAGGCTTATAAAACTGGTCAAGCAATGGGACTACATGTCATCCTTTGGATCCTTGACTATTTTAGCCTATAAAACTGGTCAAATTGGATCAGACTTTAGTTAATTTTATTTGGACCAGGCTTTTTCTGTGGGCCAAATGATTTTCAAGCATATGCTAAAGCTCATCACAATCTATGTGGCTTGGGGAAGCCTATGCTTAAGCAATGGGACTACACAATCACTAAGAGGAAGCTTAAAATTTTCTGATTTCATTAAAAATAAAGTCTTTCTGTTTACAATTTACAATCACTAGGCCATTCACTACTGCAAGGATTTTACTTTCTTGTTTTCGTTTTAGTTTTTCATTGTTTAAGTGAATCATGTAACACAAAATAAATACATGTTAAAAATGCCACATAACACAATATCAGATACTAATTAAGTGGCAGTTCATGTTGCACTAAAACCATATTAGAACTATGTGACAGTTTGTAACTCAACTGGTAGACTTGGCAGTGACTACTTACCCCTCATCAAAGTTCAAAATCAAAATAATGCTCACAATTTTCTTGTTAGGGACTTTTTATCGAAAATTAACCCATATTAAAAAGTCAGTTCTTTTAATTTTACGGATTAAACGAGGCATTTTTTCGACATAAAAATCATTTGATGGGCTTAGGACTCTTTTTTAGCACAAAAACCATACCAATCACTCTACAAAAGATACTAGTAGTGTAAAGAATTGTGATTGATTTCATAATCATACATCTACTTCATTTGGGGCAAAGATGTAATGTAAGTGCACAGAGCTACCCATAGTCTCATCCTTGGCCTAACATGGCTCTATTTTATTTTATTTTTCCTATTGTTGCTAAGTCATTGGAATGATTATTATTATTAACATTTGCTTACAATTTAAGATCCATTGTCCAATTAGGCGGCTAAGATTCTATTGTCCAGGTGGAATCCTAGTTATCTCCAATTGCATTGGAAGAATCTCATGTTTTTCCCCAAAAGATAGTCCACATTATAAATTTCAGGCAACAATGATACTAGAATCCAAGAAAATCTTTAGTACAACCAATTGAATCTCTTTGAAAACTCCAACCAATTGCAATTTTTCACTCTTACCAAAGCATACCATATGACTACAAAATGAAGTACTTCAGATAAAGTTTATATTATATAAACCCATTTAATACACATGAAGCTTCATGCATGTATAGCACCCTTTTGCAACTCCTAATTTTTGAGATTTTGTCATGGCTCCACAGATTGAAGAGCAAGTTGTTGAGTCACTCTCCTCCATGGGACACAAACTAAGTGTCAAGAACTTCATTTGGTCCAAGGAAGAATGGCCAGCAGTTAACCATGATGACTTTGCAGATGTAGATGACATACCTGTCATAAGTCTCCAAGGGATTTTGGAGGGGACTAAGAACCCAAATTATGAGAAGGTGTGCCAGGTCATGGTGAGTGCTTGTGAGAAGTGGGGGTTCTTCAAGTTGGTGGATCATGGGGTTGCTTTGGAGACCATAGAGAATTTCAAAGGCTGTATGAATGAGCTTTTTGATCTTCCAATGGAGCAGAAATTGAAGGGTATTAGATCAGCTACCCTACCAGTGGGTTACTGTGCCACAAATCCTGATTATGGAAAGAATTTACCTTGGGCAGAGATCTTACAGTTGCTCCAGTCACCACAGCAGATAGTTGCATTTGCAACAAAGGTTTTTGGTGATCAACATCAGCCATTTTGGTAACATTTTCATCCATCATCGTAATAGAATCCCGGTCACTGTAAGCATATGTTACACCAATATTTTTGTATGTGACTGATTATAGTCTAAAACTAAATCTAATTCTCGCATCCATACCTTGAGTCATTCACGTCTGGTTTAGATGAGATCCTATACAAAAATTTCTTTATACCAATCCTATATAAGAAGTTTTCATGCATAAATGATTTCCGTATAGAATTTTGGAATCCCGTATAGGATTAATTCCGGATTTTCTCACAGATCATGTTCGGACAAGTTTTATGTATAAGATTGACATAAAGAATTTTTGTATAGAATCTTATCAAAACTAAGTGTGAATGATCCGAATGTGGATGCGAGAATCCCTGCCATAACTAAATTATGGTGGAAAAATAAGTGTTATAATTTATTTGGGTTACCTCCTCAATGGGCTTGTGAGACCCACTTAGAAGTTGACCCAAAGTCAACAAAAATTCACTGTTAAAAGCCAATATTTCTAACAAATTAAATCTTTGGCATGTATCAGCAATGCAATGATTGGTTACTTGGATGCATTGGACAATTTGGGAATGATCATTTTTGAGCTGCTAGCTCATGGATTGGGCCTTCCAAACAACTTCTTTAAAAAGAACTTTCAAGAGAAAGAGTCCACCATGATCAGGGTTAACAGATACCCTCCTTGTCCACTCCCAGAAAAATGTCTTGGGCTTGGGAGCCATTCAGACCCCCATACCTTAACCATACTGCTACAAGATGATGTTGGTGGACTTCAAATGTTGATGAGTGACAACGAATGGATTGGTATCCGTCCTGTTCAGAATTCGTTTATCATCAACATTGGTGACACCCTTGAGGTAATCTCTCTTCCATATACAAGTGTATACTTAGATTAAGTTTAAAGGGTAATGTTCTTTTGCTAGATATTTAGTATGTTATTTTGTCAGATTATAAATTTGGCAAATCACACACATTAAATCAAGAATTTAACTGATCAATAGTCTAAATTGACAATCTGACAATATAATATAACATATCAAATTATTTAACAATAAACAGTCTCATTAGCTTAAATGTTTGTTTTTATGCTTTACGTGTTGTAGTTATAATTATATGTATCTAATTTTCATGCAGGCATGGACCAATGGGAGGCTGAGGAGTGTAGTGCATAGAGCAGTGGTTAACAAGGAGAAGCATAGGCTATCAGCAGCATATTTTATGAGCCCTGCTACTTCTGCCATCATTGAGTGCCCTCCTGAGCTCATGGACCCAAAAACCAACCCTAAAAAGTATGAGCCCTTCACTTGGGGAGATTTCAGAAAGGAACTTTTGGTTCAAAAGAGGGTTGTTGGTAAAACTGCCCTAGAAAGATATCTAGTATCTCAATCAAGAGCATACTCTTATGAGTAACGTTAGAATATCATATTTTCAGACTATACCATGTATCAAGTCTCACCTCTATTACAGGTGTGATTAACAATATTGCCTAAAAATATGGTACAAATAACCTCGTTGTTTTTCAAAATGCTCAATACACATAAATTAATGTTTGTCATGCAATTCCAATACTATGAAGAGTCCTTTTCCATTGAGCATGATGTTTGTCAACCCAATGTCAACGCATGGAAATTTCCCAATTCCCTTCACAGTTCAATGTATCAGACCAAGTGGAAGTCTGTTTAATTGGCCAGCTACTATTGAACAATACCTACAGATCCTATCAATTGGTTGACCAAAAAAGAGCACATATTATATACAAAGTCTTATTCTTCTTATATTATCCATTACTAGGTAGGAATATATAGTCATTATGTAATAATCACCTGACGAGTGCATAAAATTGTCAACTGATCACAGAAATTAAAGAAACTAACAAAACCCACATTGGAGAAAGACAGAACTTGCCAATGTAAAACACAATTCAAAGACCATGAATGAGGCTTTGAAATGAACACCCAACCGTGTGGCTTACAGCTGGCTTGTACAAGTTTTAACAACTTATATATAAATTCATTTTAGACTAGCTCTGTTAAAAGCAAGGAATAAAATTTCGGATTTCGAGAAAATTTCGATGAAAATTTTGATGGAAATTTCGACGGAAATTTCAAAGATTTTTAAATTTCGACAAAAATTCGACGGAAACGATGAAAATTATTATCAAAATACGGAAATTTTGAATGAAAGTTCACAATATGTTTATTTAACATATTATCTACTACATTGATAAAAAAACATTGAAAAAAACCAAATTATATGGTAGGTTTCATGTGATATGTGATGAATATAATGCGCGCTGGAGGCAAATACTATTAAAAAAATGCTTCACTAATTAATAATTACTTCAATAACGCCTCAATTTTATTTTTACTATAATATTGCCACATGAATTACAAAAGTAATCAATACCACATAGAGTTTCTAGGAGGTTCAAAATTTCCGCTGTCTTCAGTATCATCATGTCCAGAGTAGGTGTAATGTGAAGAATAATCATCCCAAGATACTTCTCCAGCATAATTTTGCATGTAATTGCCAACATGCCAACCATATGGATCAGGAACCTGTTGTGGTTGAATTTGCCCATAAGCATACTCATTTGAAGAGTTTGTCTCTTGTTGTGCCAATGAGTTACTATCAGACTCAACCAAGTAAGGCAGATGTGGTGGGTAGAATATTGGAGGGTTTTGCCCATAATTGTAATTGTCACTTCCTACCCCCATAGAGCCAAAAGTGGTGGATAATGAATCCTCTTCTTCTTGTGCCAAACTCTCATAACCTCTTTGTCTGCGAGTATAGTCTTTTCCTATGGCACCAATTCCTGGTCCGGCACGCCTACTCCCATGATCCTCATCTTGTGTTGCATGTGTGTAGTGTGCTTCGACAGAAAATGGGCTCATATACTCTTGAGAATGTCCAGTGACATCTTCATTCCACCACTACCACCACCACTACCTCTACCTCCACTGTTGGTAGGAGTGTCCGATCTTGTGCTAGAGTTGCCTGATCGAGAAGGATTAGTGGAAACTGGCTCAGTACGATGTGTCGACCTTGGTTGCATAAGTTCATTCAAACTTGTAGTAGGGCTCACCTCCTCATTTAGAACTCTGTCCACATTGATACCTTCCTGACGTGCTTGAGCTGCAATATCAGGGTCTGGATTGCTTGCATCATCATCTAAATGGAGGGGCCTAATCCACTGATAAAGCTGGTTTTCCTCCACATCATCATCATCCCCTATAGCAGCATCATATATATCCAGCGGATCATATTCATCAACGCGATTCTCCTATGGTTTCTTGTCTCGAAGTGCAAGCCTCATATTATAGTAGCAATATACCATTTTTTCTAACTTACTATATGAGAGCCTGTTTCGTTGTTTGGTGTGTATGAGTGCGAAAGTGCGAAAGTGCTCCAGTTTCTTTCACAAGCTAATGATGACGCCGTTTGTGATAAAACTTTGATGGCTAACTTCCTCACAGTAGGCGCATCACTCCCATACATGATCCACCATTCACCTGAAATGAAAAATTTGTTTGTGTAAGTGTAACTATAAAAATAAATAATTAAGTTAATTTAACTAATACAAATAAGATGTATACTCACTAGGAAACATTCGTGATCTAGCGGCCTTTGCAGCTCGCTCTCCGAACATTTTCCGGACATCTTTAAAATATGTTAACTAGATACAAATACAATATAAATTATACAATATCAATCAAATATATAATTTAAGACAATCAAATTCTATAAAGTATTAATATTTTTCGTAAGGATTCTTATGGGCCTTATGGCAAATTATTTTTACCTCATTTCCAAATTGGCCAACTTCTGGTGAATGGGGATCCAATTTGGAGAATACGTTGTGCACAGCCCGAATAAGTTCACCATCATCTCCAACGCCAGGTCTATATTGATAGCGAGGATTCAAATAATAGGCTGCAATCATGCATCAAGTAAATATAGAAATATATAATTAGTAATTTAGTTCATTAATTGAAAGCTAAATCAATTAAAAAAAATGCGGAACCAAAATAACAAATAAATTATTGGGTTACCTACTACGTGCAAATCGTGTTGTAACGTTTTAAACCATCGATCATTGATGATTTTTATTACCCACCGTGCACCCTGTTTTTTCTAGTTCTTCCTTCACGACACGCATCAACTCATAAATTGATCCCATTGTAGGATACACTTCTGTGTCGACAATACGTAAAACTACGTAGAGATGTTCAAACAGACCGCACACCTTATGCACCTGTTGCCAAAAAGAGTGATCAAGAACTATATTTTCAACGGTGATGCCTGCATCTGAACGCCGAAAATTGTTACGACCCCAACTCTCACTGGTGAACAATTGCTTCAGCCCCATCATCTTACCATACAAACTATCCAATGCAATATAGTTTGTAGCAAATCGGGTGGCACCAGGACGAACAATATCTCCCTTCGTGATCTCTCGCATCTTTGCCAACAACCAGTTATGGTTGTAAATATAATTCGTGATCATTCTGGCTTTTTTAATCACATTAGCAACCTGCTCTTTCTTCCCCATCTCTTCAAACATTAGATCAATGCAATGTGCTGCACACGACGTCCAGTACACATTGTATTTGTTCATTAACTTTTTACCTGCTTTGACACATGCGGAACCATTGTCAGTCACAACTTGAACAACATTCTCCTCTCCAACCTCCGTGATTACATCCTTCAGTAGCCCATAAATATATTTATGATCCTTTATGCAATCTGAAGAATCAACGGACTTAAGGAATACCGACTTCCCTCTTGAGTAGGCCATGAAGTTAATGATAGACAGTTTGGTTGGACCTGTCCAACCATCGCACATGATTGTGCAACCATAAGTTGCCCAATCAGTTTTCGATTTGTTAACATGCTCTTGCATTTCTTGAAACTCCTGGTCCAAAAATCCGGTGCGTATTTGATAGGGTGTTGGAGGTTCCACTCCTACTCCTGCCTGTTGACATCCTATCACCAAATTTTTGAAATGATGAGATGCTGCTTTTGAAGGAGGAACATTTTCATATATGAAGAACTTGCTGATCAAGCGTTGCATCCCATCTTTGATTGACCCTCCGGAAAAGAGATTTTTAACACTCTTTTAGCGTGCTTGAGCTGCCTTGTACAAGCTTGGTGCCACTGGAGGTGTTGGTCGTGAATCTCGTGATTCCCTCATGCTTGATGCTCTTTGCATCTGTGCACCACTACTATACCCAGAACCTTGTCCCCTATTTGGGACTTTATGTGAGTGTTCTCTCTCACATTCTGCTGCTCTAGAGGCTCGAAGTGCAGCTCGAAATTCTCTTCGCTCTTGAGGCCCCATATCATCATTATGATCTTCATCATCATCATCTTCATCATCACTCAGCTCAATCTGACTTTGTCCTCGAAGCTCTTCTCTGAGCTCTTCCATCCTTTGTATTTTTTTGCTTTTTTGGTGTTGTTTGTGTTACATCCCTGGAATGATGAATTGTCTCACTTCTGGTGGGACACTATTGCATCGTTGCAAATTGTGTCCAGGATCTAAACCACTAAGGTGGTATTTTAATCGTGTCACTCCAGCACCCTTCATTACAAGGCCACAATATTTGCATATTGAACCTTGTCTGCTACCCGGTAATGGATCGGCATGATCCCAAGCTGGATCATGTGATCTCCTTTCACTGGCCATTGAATCCTAAGTTCCTAATAACAAAAAGACATACACAATAACACAATAACAATAACAATTAAATTCCATATTAATATCATATCAGTATATCACCAATAAATTAATATCATATTAGTTATTAACTTATTACTAATTAATAATTTCATATCATATTCATATTACCAATTGGCAATTCCATATTTCCATATTACTAATTTGTAATTTCATATCATATCACCAATTTCATTTCCATATTACTAATTTCATATTAATTATTAATTTATTACTAACTCCATATTAGTTTCACTAATTTTAAATTACCAATTCGGCAAATTCCATACATGATACATATTAGATGCTATTAACAAATCATACAAATTTCATATTAATTATTAACAAATCATACCAATTCCAATTCCATATCATATCAAATCACCACTTTCAACTTCCATATCAATATTTATATATCATACAAATTACACAAATCACACAAATCAAAATCAACCTAAAATTATACAATCAATTCCAAAATTATACGATTAAAGATTCAAAATTAACCCAAAATCATATAATTATACAAATCAAAATCAACCCAAAATTATACAATTAATTCCAAATTTATATAAATCAACCCAAAATCAATATAATTTATCTTATATAAATTAACCCAAGATCAATATAATGACATAATGACATAATGTACATATAAACCCAAAATATGATATTAATGAATTGATGTTAGATAATATTTAAAAGTGGGTAAATGTCTAAATGATATACTCATAGATCAATTTAGATATACTCAGAATCTCAGATATAGGACTCAAGACAAACAATAAAAACTCGAAAATTGAAAGGAAAATGAAATATATTAAAAATAATGATGAACTAGATGGTAGTATCAACGATTTTTTTTGGCCAAGTAGTATCAATGATTTTAATCATAACTAGATAAGTACAAAGATTTTAAATAAAATGGAAATAAATTTTTCCCTTGGGGCCACGGGACGGTGATATACTGATATTAGAGCAACAATAAATCAAATCAAATATTAAATAAGACACTTCACCGGTTCACTCATAAGGCCATAAGTATAGATCAACTTATCAAGACATTTTGACTGGTTAATGTCAAAGCCATTAACCAGACTTGACTTCGCAGTTCGCACAAAGCCACAAACACTCACAGACTTCACAAACCCACAAACCCAAAATACTCATAGACACAGAGACAGAGATGGCCGAGAAGACGGAGGCTTCGAGAACGCCGCTGCAAGCCGAGAAGACAGAGACGTCCAAGACCGGCGCTGCAAGCCGAGAAGACGGAGGAGAGAGGCGAGAGAGAGAGCCGAGAAGGAGGAGAGAGGCGTTGGCCGCGCTGCGCTGGTTGCAGATCTGATCGAAGGTGTGCGTCGAGTCGCCGGGGTGAGTGAGATTGTGATTTGTAATGTGAGGCAGTGTGGGACTTAGAGTTAGGCTGGGTACCGTATTTAAGCGAGGCTGCGAGGGTTAGGCTGGGTATTTCAGTATTTGAGAATTGAGATTTTCTGATTTTGAGGTTTGCCACTGTTTTGGAGAATTGGAGCTCGAGTGAAAATGTGAAATCTGGGTATTTTGAGCGAAATTTCGCTCAAATTAAAAAAAATGGCTGTTAGGGGCATTCGAAATTTCGGCGAAATATTCGAAATATCGCCGAAATTTTCTGAAATTTAGTCGAATAGGTGTTAAAATTTCGGAACCCTTAAAAAACGAAATTTCGCCGAAAACTTCGAAATTTAAACCCTTGGTTAAAAGTACTACAGAATGGATAGATCCATTCAACCGACACTCGCTTTCTTGCATGACTTGGCCAAGTTGCAATTATAAAAATCACTTTTATTATGCAGATGCATTAATTCAACCCAAATGAAAATATATAAATTCTTCCTGCTATAATCAAGGTACATGTGTAGGCACTTAAGACAATTGGGGGGATTTGGAATTTTGGATGCCATGGTCTAGCTAATGCTCCTTTGAAGAAGAAACTTTTTACAGAAAAGTATAAAGATAATAATAGTCTTTTGTTTTTTTATTTTATAACTTGAATAATTTATATTCCTTTTTTTTTTTTTGCCAGGGAATAATTTATATTCTTTATAGTTAATTCAACAATAAGGAAATGATTTTTCAATTCAATGCCTTATTCCTTTCGATGATATATGGTCAAAAAGATTGATAATCTCTTCGGTCTTCACAATACGTGGTTTCTATTGAGATTTCGATAGCAACCACATATTCTACTTAAAGTTGCTTAGAGATTTTGATTTCTCTTTTGTATTTCAACTGAAAAGTTTGGTTTGAAATTGTGAAAATATGAAGTGTCATCCTATATTGAAAAATTATAATCTTGTGTAACTATTTAAAGGGTACGTTTTGAGATTTTCCTATATATTACTGTCAATTAGTTTTAGAATAGATGTCTAAATTTATTCATAGTATTACAACAAGTTCACTCATGCACGTGTGTTAGGCTGAGTAGTCAAACATTAGAAACCTTACAGGTAAGGGGCGTATGAGAATGTAAAGTGTTGTAGTCCACTCCCTCATAAGAATAGTATGCGCACTCCACCTTAACAAATCTTTTTTTTTTTTTTTTTCTTGATTTAATGTATGAATTACACCTCAATCATATATAGAACGTACCAAATAAATTTGAGAATGCATGTGAAATATGTTTTTGTCATTGATGACGTACATTGTCAGCCTCATGTAATTTCATATTTAGTGCAAATTGAGGAAATGAAATGAATTTTGGTGATTGGTGTATGATAGTGACTACTTAGTGAATCCATTATAATGCTTTCATATTTGGGTGAATTAAATGGTATTTGTTCATAATTTTTTTCTCTAGCAGATGATAAATGTAAGTACAAGAACTTTGTCACACTCCAAATTTGAGAAATCTCTTTTTGCGAATTAGGTGTGAGTCATAGCTTAATTATAGGAATATGTTATTTTCTATAATTAAGGCGTGAGACACACCTTAACTCGGAAACATAATATCGATCCTAAGTTGGGGTGTGACACAATCACCCGCAAATTGTATGTATTACATAAACTTAAATGTTTTTATGAAAGTCTAAACTTAGGATGTTTAAGTTTACAATTTGTATCATGTTTACTCTTTTACGCCACTCATGAGGTTCTTGCTTGGAAACATTACCTTGACTATGCCAATGTGTTTCATTATCAAGTCAAATTTCTCTTTCCAGTTCGATGACAATGGCATGTTCCTATTCAAAATTATAGAAATTCTGTATGCAACCCTTTGGAGAAAGCATGCATGAGATTTGTACCTCATTTTTCATTAATTTCCTCATGTGAATCAGATATTTTATGTTTCCCAGCCCACAATGAGGTTTTGGTCAATAAGGATGTTTCTCAGAAAATTGCTACCTAAATAAAAACTTGACCTGGCAGCATTCCTCACAGATTTGGTCTATGCCCAATATGAAAAATACAAGCAAGAGGAAAAAAAGGAAGTATTTTGTTTGTCAACGTGACAACAAAATGTTGCAGTTGGAGGAACACATATACCTTAATTACTTTCCCCAGTCACACACGTGCCACCCTTCTAAGTCTCAGAAGGAGGCAGTTGGAGGACATAAATTAGTTTCCCCAGTCACACACACCCTTCTCAGTCTAGAAGGAGGCACATCTTTTCCAAAGTCTAGGTAATTACTATTCACCTTTATGACCTTTTTCTTTATTAACATTATTATATTAAGGGGAGCTTCAATTTTCACCTAATTTTCTACTCATGATACTCAATGCATGTCTTTTTTTTTTTTAGCGTTTTTTTTTTTTTTAAAATCTAAAACAAAAAAAATTCATGATCAGCCGGCTCATGCCTATAAAAACACAGTGATAGGTTGATCTACTCTAATGAGCCGAGCGTTCAGCACTTTCACCGATCACTCAGTACCATTCATCGAGCACTCAGTACCATTCACCGAGCGCTTGACAGTATTCACCAAGCGCTCGGCAATTGTCAATGCCAGACAGTGGTAATGATTGCTATTGTGCGATAATAATTATTTGAATTGTATAAAATACCCGTATTATATTGTTACTAATTGCCACTATGCAACAATAACTATTTGAATTCCATAATTGTCATTGTGCGATAGTGATAATTTGTCAAGTTCAAAAACACAAAAAACTCATCGAGCGCTAGAAACAAAAAACAATGAAACAAATATAACGTGAGATTTATTTGTACAAAGTGGACGTATTTATCATTACAACTTTTTAGGTGAGTTTGTTTATCATTAAAGGTTGTAAAATGGGGGATTGAACTTGGGTGTAAGGGTGATGTACGTAGGACAATAGATGAGTCAATTAATACACAAAAAATTAAAAAAATTAAGGTGATTCAAAGTCAGGAAAAAAAGTCAAAAGTCGGAAAATTATAGCTCAAGAAAGTTATGCGCTGCTGGAAAAGATTGAAGGTTGTTTTTATAAATATTTTGGAATGACGTAACTTGGTGCATAAGTGTCTGACGTCGCAAGTCTAAGAAAGACAAATTATGATTTTTGGAGAAAGGTGGTTCGGAGTCAAAATATGGTCAAATTATATATTAAATTGAAGGGAATTGCGAGATGAATGCAACTCATGAAAAACTGTGATATATATATATGAGTATTTTAAGCCAAAAAAAGTCGTTTATTAGTCTAAAACCGTGTATTAAGTTATTTCTGAATTTTGTCCTTTTTTATTTTATTTTTGCCTTTCTAGTGAAGTTAGGGCTTGTGGAAACTATATAAGCCAACTTTAAGCCTTTGTTTATCAATCATTCAGTATTATTATCAATAAAGCTCTTTGAGATTTTTCTCTCAATTTCCTGGGTGGATTCCAAATTATCAAATTAGGTAGTTAACGCTTGTTTTCCTTTCACGATCTCGCTGCCTTAAGGGGGACAATTCTACAACTTTTTAACTGGGCTTCCTCATCAATCGCAATGCATGTACTCAATTAGGTCTTTAAAAATTCTTTAACTTGTTTGTTTTACTAACGTTATTTTTTTTAAAAATTTGGTCACTGTATAATTTTGTTTTTTTTTTTTTGAAAAAAAGTCGGTCATGCAAGGCATGCGTACAGCCATGGAGTGACAAAAAGGAGGAATGTTAAAAAATAATCTTTTTATTTTTGAGAAAGAAATAAATTTTCTAAAATTGGTATGATATATGAAATTTGTTGGGTGTTATGAGAAAAAAATTGAGATAGAAGTCAACAATATTATTCTCAAATATACGCTTATTTTAAAAACGAATTTAATATTATATTCAAAACAATTCTCTTATAGTTATAACTGTATCTAATTTGCATGTAGGCTTGGACTAATGGGAGGCTGAGGAGTGTATATAGAGCAGTGCTTAACAAGGAGCTGCAATGGCTATCAGCAGCATATTTCATGAGCCCCGCTACTTCTGCCATCATTGAGCTCATGGACTTCTAACAAAAAAAAAAAGAGCTCATGGACCCAAAAACTAGCCTTAGAAAATTTGATCAAAAGAGGGTTGTTGCGGTAAAATTGCCTTAGAAAGATATCTAATATCTCTATGAAGTGCATACTAGACCACATTGTAGAACACGTCTCTATTAGAGGTACGATCCATATATATTAATACAATTGAGTCTCATCTTCATTAGAACGCGATCTATAAAATCTAAAAATGTGATATAAATTAATTTGTTGCGTTTAGAAATATGATCGAGATGCCTTCTAATAAGTACTATGAAGAGCCCTTCCTTTTTGAGCAAGATGCTTGTTAACCCAATATCAAAGAATTGGAATGACGCAGTGTAACACGCAAGTAAAAGATATTAGGAAAAACTAGCGTTAATCCTAAGAAAGAATCTGGAGTCCACCAAAGAAATGAGAGAAATCTCAAGGTTTTCTGATTGAAAAATGATAATAATGAATGATACAAACAGCTAAAAAGGTTGTTTAAATACGTTCAGGACGCTAAACGTTCGAAATTCAAAACAGAAATAAAAATGAAAATAAAGTGCAATTTAGGAAACTTATTCAAAAATACTAAATTGCTTATTTGAAGCCCTGAACGAAGGAATTTGGCCAAAATAGGCCCTCGATCATTGCCTGTGGCGATGATTTAGATTTGTCTCGTCGTTCTCTTCGAATCAGTATATCATAAACTCATTCTGATACTGGACCGAGCTGAAGATTGTTCCTTTTCTTGGCCTTCTGGCGGTTGAGTTGTTGCATGAACCGTTTTGTCATTTGTTCTACATCATGGAAGTTTCCCAATTCCCATCACAGATCAATGCATCAGAACAAGAAAGAGTCTAGCTACTATTGAACAGTATATGCAGATCGATCTATCAGTTGTGTGACCAAAACAGAACACATTATATACAAGGTCTTTTTCTTCTTCTTTTACTATTGTTTACTAGCTAGGAATGTGTATAGTGCGTCTTTATTAAATAATCATCAGCTGACAAGTGCATGAAATTTTCAACTGGTCACAGAAATTAAAGAAACAAACAAAACCCACGTTAGAGAAAGACAGAACTGACCACCAATGTAAAACACGAATTCAAAGACCATAAATGAGGCTTTTAAATGAACCCCCAACCGTGTGGCTTGTACAAGTTTTAACAACTCAAGTATAAATTCATTTCAGACTAGATCCATTGATTTGCTGCTAAAACTAATGCAGACCAGGACTTGGCCAAGTTCCAATTATAAAAATCGCCTTTTTCTATGTGGAACATGCTTACATGCATTAGTTGATCTAGTTCATGCTCCTTAATTTGGAGGAGCTAGAGCTACTTTTCACAGAAAAGTATACAGATAACAGTCTTTTTTTTTTTTTTTTTGTCAACTTTGAATTATTTCTATATTCTGAATTCACCAAAAAGCTAGAAAAAAACTTTTCAATTCAATGCCTTATTCCTTTCAATGAAATTAATATGGTCAAAAAGAGTTTATATTCTCTTCACATGCAATATGTGGTTGTTATTGAATAACTAGTTCTACGCACTTTACAGCTTAGAGATTTTGATTTCTCTTCTGTTTTTGAACTGCAAAGTTTGATTTCTCTTCTGTATTTGTCGATCTGACTTCGAAACAATTTTTTGGTTAACGAGGAAACTCCCACGATCACTCCCTCATTAATACAAGGGCCCCTATATAAGTAGGGTATGCCACATCGATCCCAAATCGAAAAATCTTTTTTTCTCGAGTTAAGGTATGACTCGCATCACAATTATAAAAAGTAACAATTAAATTAGAGGATGTGTGTGACACTGTCAACGTCATGGAAATTCATTTTCAATGAAATTTGAGGAAATGAAATGAATTTTGGCAATTGGTATATGATAATGACTAGTACGTTAATGTAACCATGATTATAATTTCATATTTGGGTAATTAATTAAATGGTATTTGTGCATGAATTTTTTCTCTAGTAGATGCTTAATGTAAGTATAAAAACATTGTTACCATTAATGTCACACTCCAACTCGAAATTATCTTAATTATATGATGAAGGTTACACGTGTTAGATAATTAAACTCAAATGTTTTTATGAGAATTTGAACTTAATTGGAACACTTAAGTTCACAATTAATTTGTATCATGCTTACCTTTTTTACAGCAGGAGTGATGGTTCTTGCTTGGAAACATTACCTTGACTATGTTAATGTGTTTTTCATTATTATGTCAAATTTCTCTTCCCATGATGATAATGGGAGGTTTCTTAATTTTCATATTATAGAAAGTCACTACAAGAAATGTGAGCAAAGCTCACCCTTATTGGTGGCATAGAATGGGGTGAAAATTGGGCAATAGGAACTGAAGTGCCTCGATTTTAACAAAAATTGGTGACAATTGGACAATAAGGATTAAAGTTTCCAATTGCCACCTCATTTTGTGTCACCAATGAGGGGTGTGCTTTGCTCACATTTCTTGTAACTCTTTGGAAAGTATGCATGAGATTGTACCTCCTTGTTAATTTCTAGTCTTCCTCATATGAATCGGTATTTTATGTTTCCTAACCTTGAGGTTTTGGCCAATAAGGATGTTTCTTTTACATTAGCTGAATATATAAAAACTTGGCCTGGCAGCATTCCTATAGCAGATTTGGTCGTTCTATGTCCAATATGAAAAGTAAAAACAAGAGGAAAAAAGGAAGTACTTTGTTTGTCAACATGGCAACAAAATGTTGAAGTTGAAGGAACACATATATACCTTAATTACTTTCCCCAGTCACACAAACCCTTCCAAGTCTCAGAAGGAGGTAGTTGGAGGAACAGAATTCGCTTTCCCTAGTCATGCACACACACCCTTCTCAGTCTCAGAAGGAGGCAAATACTTTCCAAAGTCTAGGTTTTACTACATATATCTTTATGAACTTTTTTCTTAATCGGTATTATTATAATTAAGGGGAATTTTTATTTCCACCTACTTTTCTACTTAACACATTCTGGGTCTTTAAAAATTCACTAATTCTTCTTCTTTTTTATCATCATCTGTTGTTTTTTTTTGGTCAACTCTTTTAAACTTTAAAAAATATAGAAAAAAAAAAAAAAAAAAGTCGGCCATGCGTGACACACCGCCATGTCCAATCTTGTATGGTTCTCACTAGCTAGCTAGCTAGGTTCGACCATCGTTTATTTTTTTCTTTTTAAATAATATTTGCATCATGTCTGTTCTTTGGATTTTTCTCCCAACGTACTTATATATGTGCACATGATATGGGCGACACATAATTGCATTAAAAGAAAAACAAAGTTGTAAATTTCAATGTAAGTTGAGAAAAATTAAATGTTGGAAAGAGAAATTGGACTGAATAGTATTGTTCATATAAAATTTGTTGGCTGGTGTTGAGGAAAATATTGGGATAGAATTACGTACCCTTTATTAAAAGAATTATCTTTTTCATTAGTCTATATTAATAACAACCCATTTCAAAATAATTTGCTATTATATTTATATTTAAAAACCAAGAATAATATGATAATTGTGTCAATAAATAAGAGAGAATAATATGAGGATTGTGCATTATCCCACTTTCAATTGAATTTTATTGTACTTTTATTTTCTTTCCCCAAACCAATCTCTTCTCCCCTCCTATATATATTTCATATTCTCTCTTCCTAGTTTAACTTTCATCACGTTACACATGTATCATACATATGATACATGATCTTTACAAAAAAAAAAAGCAAAGAAATAAAAGATATAACATACTTAAATATATACAATGAAGAACAAAGTTATGCACATGCATGAACGTACAGAAACGCAAAGCAACCCTAATTACCTCATATGGCATAAATTGAAATATTGGAATATTTGAGTATTATTGATTAATTTTCATTTACTTAAAATGAGAATAACCCGAATTAGAATGGTGCTCGCTAACTCATCTTGCAAAACAAATGCTACCTAATGATAATAAATTTATAATAAGCTAGCGTAATAGGAGAAAGTCGTTAATTAGCCTAAGTGGTGAGTAAATAAAAAGTAATAGATTAGAGTTGAGATATGTTCATTGATTATTTTTAATTTTCTTGAAATGCGAATGAGAATGACGTTCCTATCGAACTCATTCCGTAAAGAAAATGCTACCTAATTAGAATAAATTTATAATAAAATTAGCGTAATTGCAAGGTCAAGAATCTGCACAAATTATTGTGCACTTTCGCATTTCACATAATACCATTAATTAAGGCTTAAACCCTTAGTTAAGTTTGGTTGTTGGGCTTTCGGATTTCCTCCATCTCTCTTCTCTTTCTCACGTATGATTTTAATTTGCTTGCGCATTTGGAGGATTAATTAGTTTATTAACTTGCACGCTAAGCTGTTTTAGAATTAAGTTCAAATCTGTGTGTATACAGTCGCTGTCTTTTCCTCACGACTGCATTTGGCTGCGTGTCTACACAGTCACTGTCAACCTTTTGGTGCACTCACTACTAAAAGTCTAAAACTATATATATTTGGTACCACCGGCCACCAAATACAACTTTTTTATTCCCACCCACAAAAGTTGGAATGATGGAAAATGTGGGGAATAGAGAAGACCGTGTTTTTCCTTTATCGGTTCCTTGCATGTAACTTTCACTATTTCTTGCTATACAGTAATGACACACGAGAGATTTATTAGTAAGAAAAAAAATACTATTTGCAGAGTGTATATATGTATTTATATTTTAATAGTGAAAAAATGAACTCATGAACATAGAAAATTTTAAAAATATTTATGTCATACAATATATTTGTATGGTATAATTAAATTTTCCTCTTTGCATGTAGGAGTCAATTACTTTTCTTAGCTAGTGTGTATTGGATGAAAGGAAATGAAATTATCTCCCATATTTGGTATTGCTTATAAATGGGACGGTTTTCATAATTGGAACTAGTAGGCCCATATATAATATTATAAGTCTTATAGGTCCTGTATTATGGTTCAATATTGTTAGAGTCACCAAATAATGTGTATACATGCTCGTGTTAAATTGATAATAAGTAAATGAGACTAGAGTGAATACATAATTGAATAAATGAAATAATATCACATTATTTTTTGATTAATCAAATTTAATGAGTATAGCAGTGCTCTCTTATATTTTCCCCAAAACACAAGATTTAAACCTAGGATACCACATTTTCACTAAACCCTAGTGTCACATGAGCTATACACTAGAGCTCGTGACACTATATTTTAGAAAAGAGAAATACCACTTTTCCAATTCTTTGTTGATTTTTGTTTTGCTCAACTTACAGATGCTATTGTATACACACTATATCATTGTATTAAAAGGCTAATAATATGGTATAACTCAATTTAAAAATGCCATGTAAGTTAAGAACAAAGTTAAAAACATTTGGTTCAAATAATAATAAACTTATTATTTCCTTGTTTGAATCCTTAATTTTAGCTTTGTAAGGACAAGATGGTGAGCATTCCATGTTGATGTACTCTGATCCCTCCACATTTGCACTCTACCAAACAAAAGAGCACACACTCGTATATGACCCATGCATCTCTCTTTTTCTTCTTTTCAACCAATTCCCCCTTTTGGTCCCTACTCATAACTCAACTTAATTAGTTCTAAGTTGTATGCTTGGAGCAGGCCGGCCACCACTTTTCTTCTTTGTAATTACGGCTGGGATTGGGTCGGTAGTCTATCTTTGTTGAAATCCATAGAATATGATACGAGTCTATAGCTATCTTTTTTCATCTGTCACTAAAAGTTTCTACAATTTAATTCTTACTTAGTTTCTTAAAAAAGTGTCTATTACTCTGTACGTTAATCAAACTTAAAAGTAAATTAAATCCACGCCATTGGCATGTCGCACGTTGTGCATGATCCACTATCTATTAACAATTGGTAGCTAGCAAGGCCACAAGGCAAACATGTTTAATATTTAATTTAGAGATAGATAATTTAACACGGATTGTACTTTCCCTGTTGAAATGAAATCCCACATCCACTCTATTTTGTCCCACTGTAAAATTAATCAAGTATATACATAGTAAACGTGACAAAAGGGTGGATTATCCCCTTTATTCCTTGTCATCATTATAGAATGACAAAGTGAACCACATAGAGGGGAATTTCCCAACTCATCGAGAAAAAGATGAGGCCTTTACAAATTACAAATAGTCAACTCTAGTCCCTGTATATTAATTGTGCAACATGTGAAATGTGCGCATGTTTCCTTGGGGAGCTAGCTAGTGTTAGAGTGGGACATGTCACATTTGTGTGAAGTAAGAAAACTCATGTGGCTTTCATTTTTTTGGCATTAATTCAGGCTTTTGTTGGAATAGTATATCAAAATTAAATTTAAATACGATATATATTTAAAAGTCTACCATCTGTGCAGGTATTCACCTTCGAAAAGACTATATAATATAAATTTAGAATAGCGTCTCTCTATCACATAGCATATATATATATATGTATATATGTTGATTGCATAACATCAGAGACTAGTTAAATAATGTAATTAATTTGTTACAAGTTTGTATATATAACTCAGATCCTGCAACAAATGACATGTTTTATCTAGATTGTCCTTGTTATTCAACATACCACCTATATATAGAACCTCAAAATACATAATAGGCAATTCTCAACCTCAACCTACAATTTGGTAACTTGCCAACATGTTCTTCCTAGACATCCCCACAAGTACTACTTCTGGTTTTTTTTTTTTTTTTAATCTGGATCAAGAGAGAGGATTAGTATTTGAGACATCTCTAATATTATGGAGAGAAATATAATTAGACTAGTAACTAGTTGGTACATCAAGCACTACTTAAACATTGAACTTAGCAGTAATATTCAACAGTGCTATCACTAAATCTTGGGCCTTGGGGTTGCCAATTGTCATCTCTTGGCACACAAAGTAGAGATGCAACCCGCAAGAAGAGTTATCTCTTTCAACTTGAAAATTTCACAATATCTTATTTAAGGAATTTTTCATTTTTTTTAGACAATATATTCGGCATGTTATGTTGTCATATTGAATACTTGACTTATTTATGATCAAATGCATATAATTATTCTCTTGTTTTATTCTTTTCTTTTTTCTTTTTTTTTTTGAGAAAAAAAGGTATTCATTAATTAACCAATGTTGACATCAAGAGTCACAATATCAGCCAACCAAGTAGGACAAACGCCCCAGAGAATGGGGTCCAAACATGTGAGTGCAAATCTTGCGAGAGCATGCGTCGCACGATTACAGACACGAGAATTATAAATAAAATCTAAGGATAAGTAAAACTACTAGCAAGAAACTTAATCTCATCAAGTAACAAACCATCCACCGAAAAAGATTGAACTTCACTAGTGACCGCCTTAATTGCCAGCTACGCATCCAAATACAAGACTACCTGTTGGAAACCATGATCCCTTGCCACCGTCAAACCATACCGAATAGCACACAATTCAGCAACCAAAACAGAGACCGTGCCCACAAGCGGCTGAGAGACCGCCACAAGTACCTCCTCCTTCTCATCCCTACAAATAACCCCAAGCCCACAAACATACTCAGAACTCTTTGTAGCAACATCCACATCCACCCGAACCACACCAGGTAATAGACAAGTATTGTTTTATAAGTGTGTAATATTTGATTGATAATCTTAAAATATAACATAAACATACCATATATCTAAGAAAAGAGGATTAATTACAGTTGTTGGGTAACTTAGTTGAAAGAGTCGTAGAATTACCTACAATGCACCCAAGTTCAATCCCTCATCCCCCAACTCAAAAAAAAAAAAAAAAAAAAAAAAAAAACAAAAATAGGATTAATTACTCATTCTATTTAAATACATTATTGATTGTGTTTTTTCATAATTGTAGGCTACGACCAGCTAGCCAACTTTCCTATAAAATCCATGTAGTCAGTCTCACAATGCGGCGTCGTTAAATAGGTGCTGTTAAGAGGAAAAACTGATGCTTTGCAAAAATGTTCAGATGTGTATATATAGCTTCCCTTAATTTAATGTGGGTTTGCCTATATAATATGCTTATGCTCAAATTTTGTTTGTATAATATTACATGACCTTATTGGAGTAATCAATAAAGAAGTTGATGAAGGAGCCCATTAATAATAGTGGCCAGTGGGGTTCAAAAAGTAGGTTGTATGTGTTGTGATGAGAGCAATTTAGTAATTTACAACTCTCAATTAAATAATTTGAAGTCCCCATCATTCTCTCAACGAATATGTTGTTAGAAAGCACTACACTAAGCTACGTGGCAAAACACAGATAAGTTGTAAATTAATCTTCTTTTCTTAAGTTAAGAGAGGTAAAATGAAATTATTACTGTATATGTGGAGTTTAGCACTCTACCTCCCACTAAATTGATATGAACCCCCACTAGTCATTTATAATAGAATAGAAAAAATTATAGTGTATAACAATCGATATATCATCATATGATATAATCATTTAACATGTAAGGGTATTATTGGATAATGTATTTATATTAATAGGGTATAGTATTAATAACATCTACTTATATTATAACACATAAACTGATTATACCACGTATCAATATATCAGTTATACAGAATAATTTCTTATAGAATAGATAGTAAATTTGGTTTTCTCTACATCAACACGTGAATTAATTAGTATTTAACCAAAACTATTAATTGTTAAGTGAAAACATCTAATAGATATATTTATTGGAAGATTTTTTGTCCCTTAGCCTAATGTTGACTATAAATCTAAATTATTGATTAAATATTAATTCTTAACTCATCAATATGTAGTGATATAAATCAACATGACAATATAAACATTTTATGTTATTCGATTGTGAGGTAAACAATATTACTTTATATATAATTATACAAATTATTATTATTATTATTATTATTAATTAATTAACCATGAGACTAACGCTGCTATCTACCCTAGATTAATATTCCAATTAACCATTATTGGTCCCAAGACTAACACATACGAGTGTACAATTCACTCGCAATGTTAACGAGTACGTTTTGGAGGTTAGCACTTTGCACTAAAGTTGTCATAATTCCATCAACTAGAAATAATAGCTGAAAGATATTTGGATCCATACATAGTGCATGTGCCTCTTACTAACTTTGTCAGTTCCATAAAAAAAGTACCGCCATGAAAATGAAAGTTCAAAAAAATTCCACCATGAAAAAATAACGTGAAATAAAATTGTCCATATAGTGGAGAGGGAGATGAATAGATGCCAAACCCAATGGAATAATACTATCAATATTTTCCCTGGCCAAAAAAAATATATATATATCAATATTTTAAAATTTTACAACTTCTGTCATATTCTTTACATGTGGGATATGTAAGGACATTTTGTAATAAAATCACTATATAAATATATATACATATATATATATATGAAATTCAAATCTTATAGGAGTTTGATAGTTAATTAATTTCCTACATCTAAAAATAGTATGTTTGCAATTTCATAAAAATGGTATATATGGGCATTACGTAATTAAGAAGGGAATATGTGTTTTAGTAGTTTGGATAATTGGGTATTATCAGGATAATTAATCTGTCATGGCATGCGCAGCTGGTTGAAGCTCGAGAGAATACCATTACCAACCAACTAAGACAGAAATTATCTGCTTGAAAACATTTTGACATAACTATTTGACTTGAATATTATGCATGTCAGCTGGCTAGTCTTTCTTTTAATTGGAAACTACTCGTTCAAGATTCAACCTTTTACTTCATCCAAATCAAGACTTCATCCAAATTAAGTCTACACCCTATCTAGGTTCATAACTTAATTCCTCGATCAGCTTATATATTCTCCCAATCACAAACATGAGTCACATGACCTATTCGATGATCATATATATGGGGGTGATCGATGTTGTCATGTTATTGGCATCTGTCAAAATTTGGGATAAGTTTGATTTGACCCCAAGAATAGGGAAATATTGCATTTCAAACTAGCCAAAATTATTATTGGATTGTTGCTTATGAATCATACTATAATACAAGTCCATATATTGCATCAAATAAATAAGGAATTTTATTTCAATACAGCCAAAATCTTACTTAACATTTATTTTCCACTAAAATTTTATTTCTAAACACCAGCTTGAGCAAGAAATCATCTTCACTTCCTCAACTAAAGTTACTTCACCAGCCCAACGCTCAACACTACAATTCAAGAATAAAGCGCTCAACATTTATGTGTCGATCTGCATGCTGTTCGAACAAGGATATATAAGACTAAAACACCCACTTAAAGTTTTATAATATTAATATCAATAATGCTAGGACATAAAATTTTAATAGTATATTGTGCATGACTTCTCTAAGAGAGGTGTCACTTGTATTATTATAAATCACTAAATTTTTTTTTTAAATGGGGATAAAAGATGCAGAATTAAAACAAGATATGAAACAATACTAAAATATTGTATGGTGAGCATCCAAACATTATGTCACATCTAATTAATAACAATCCATTTTGCATCCCACATTAAATAAACCATCTATAAGTCATATACCTAATAAATGTGAGACCAAAATATTAGAGATGCAATCTACATTTGATCAGTTTGTGTGATACATGTTATATAAGTGGGCCCTATCTTAATTTATTAAAATTATGATGTTCTAAGTAAAAATGTTCACATAGTACTGTTCACATGGCTGCTTTTGGGTCCTGTCCGTAGGCCGCTTAGGCGTTTACCACAACCATGTGAGATTGTGAATGGTTGGTCGCCGGTCCTTCATTTTTCACTTATCAGAGAAAGGTCCGGACGACAAGATCGAGTATAAAAATGGAAACAAAAAAATAAACATAATACTAATAAAAAGAAAGTCCACATCAAAAAATAGTCTCGTCAAGTGATGCCCAAGTAAGGGCAAAGCCGTCAAATTACTTGAATAGTTTGAACTTTGAAGTCATTGGGCAGGGATATTTTGGTCAATTACCATCAAGTGAGAGACAGCGTTTTGGGCTGGACGCAGACTTTTAAGAACGATTTTGTCTTTGCCCAAATTCCATTTATTCAATTATCAGAGATAATAACTGAAGAAGAAATGGTCAATAATATTTCTTTACAACACAAAAAAAGGTCAGAGCGAGTGCTGGTTTTCCTGTAATTATTGTGAAGTTAAAGGGCATTTCGTTAAGAGCAGAGTCTATATATACGCACGTTGATCCATTCCTTCTTACTTTGCTTGTAACTTGCGCAGGCTCTGACTCTCTCTCTATCTCTCTTCTCTCATCTCTCTCTGTGAGCGCGTGATTTCACACGATGCTAGTCGGATCCACGTTTCCAGCTCACAACCTGAACCTGTTTCAGGCCCGACGCGCCAGCTTCAACTGCAGAACCCATGCGTCTCCGTTGAACCCATTAACAAGAACACCGTCTTCTTGTTCTTATTCAGCTGCGGCCTCAGCCTCTGCCTCACAGTCTCATGCTCTCAAACCTGCCGCAACCACAACTACCGACTTGACTCGGAAGCACCTCGCCAACCTCGACAAGCTCCTCCAGAAGCCTCCCCCAACCCCAGCTACCCGACTCGACCCGAAACCGGGCCCGGATCCGAATACCCGGTTGGAAACCAGGGCAAAGGGTCCCCTGGAAGGACTCAATCTGGCCCGGATTTGGCCCCAAGTGAAGGCCGCCGCCGAGGAAATGTCGCCGAGACACCTCCGCCGCCTCCAGCGACTCCTGTCCAAGACGGCGGAGTATTCGCCCAGGAACAATCTGAGCTCCCGGTGGCGCGAGTACCATGGTAGCAAAAACTGGGCCGGACTACTTGACCCGCTCGACGAGAATCTCCGGCGGGAGGTCGTCAGGTACGGCGAGTTCATACAGGCGGCCTACCATTCGTTCCACTCCAATCCCGCCATGTCGGCCGAGGAAACTCAACTGCCCCGCCAAGTGGCGTTGCCGGATAGGTCTTATAAGGTCACCAAGAGCCTTTACGCCACGTCATCCATCGGGTTGCCCGATTGGGTCGATGATGTGGCACCGGATCTCGGGTGGATGACCCAGCGGTCGAGCTGGGTCGGATACGTTGCAGTTTGCGACGATAAGCGGGAGATTGCACGGATGGGGCGCCGGGACATCGTCATTGCCCTCCGTGGAACCTCCACGTGTCTTGAGTGGGCTGAGAACGTCAGAGCCCAACTGAAGCAGATGCCCTCGACCGAAGGTGGAGAGCAAGATAACGCAAAAGTGGAGTGTGGGTTTCTGAGCTTGTACAAAACACGTGGAGCGCACGTGCCCAGCCTTTCGGAGTCGGTGGTGGAAGAGGTTCAAAGGCTGAAGGAGTTGTACAAGGGAGAGACACTAAGTATAACTGTCACCGGGCACAGCCTCGGCGCTGCCATAGCCTTGCTAGTCGGCGACGAGCTCAGCACATGCGCCGAAAACATGCCGCCGGTGGCAGTCTTTTCCTTCGGTGGGCCCCGCGTGGGGAACCGCGGCTTCACGAACCGAATCAATGACAAAAATGTGAAAGTTTTAAGGATTGTCAACTCCCAAGATGTGATCACAAGGGTTCCGGGAATCTTTGTAGGAGAGGGAGTGCTTGAAGAGAAGCTCAAGAACTCAAAGCTCGGTGACATGCTTGACAACAACATGCCTTTGGCTTACTCACATGTTGGGACAGAGCTCAGGGTTGACACAAAAATGTCACCTTATTTGAAGCCCAATGCTGACGTGGCTTGCTGCCACGATTTGGAGGCATACCTGCATTTGGTGGATGGGTTCTTGGCATCAAATTGCCCGTTTAGAGCAAATGCTAAGAGAAGTCTAGTGAGGTTGCTTCAAGATCAGGGATCTAATGTGAAAAAATTGTATACAAGCAAGGCAAAGAACTTGACTAGTTTGAATCTTGAAAGAGAGGGACTGCATCATATGCATACTTGTTTGCCTAGCCCATCTTAGTGCACAATCAATAAAACTTGGAACTTGTATATATACTTCTGGCACAAATTTCAAGTCATTGATAAGCCCTTGTGTGTTATGTTTTTTTTTTTTTCTTTTTGGATAATTGGCTATCATTTATTGTTCCAATTAAATAGCCTTAGTTCTTGGAAATTTTCAAAATCTTAATTCAAGCACTAATGGGATTATTCAACTTTATTAGAATCATCTAGTATATAACTATATATACGTGTGGCTCAAACATTTTCATGTTTCAATGATACTGCTGACTTTTTGGCATCCCCCGGAAGATTGGACTCTTTCCATAATGCCAGAAACCCATGTACCATCAATTTCACATACTTAGTAGGTATATGTCACTGCTACTATTAAAAGAAAGGGTATACTGGGTAATTTTAAACTCCTTAACCAACCTCAAAGTTTTCCAAAACCCCTACTCATTTATAAACTTTTCCAAAACCCTCTAAAATTTATAAAATTTTTTTTTACCCTTTTGAAGCACTCTGACGCATGCGGTGACGCTCTCTGACGCGTGCTGACATGAATCAGTTAAACTGAATTTCAGAAATTCAGTTACACTAAAAAAATATAATTTTATATTATTATTAACTAGAATAAAAAAATAATTACACCATTATTTTGTATGGAAAAAAAAAAATAATTACACATTTACTTGACAAAAAATAACAATTATATCAATTCGGTGTTTCACTACAGACTAAATTCAGTTTCAGTCTGAATTCAATTTCAGTGAATTCAGTTTCATTGCATTCATTAAATTCAAATTCAGTTCATTGAATGCACTGAAACTGAATTAAGTGAAAATGAATTTAGTGAAACTGAAATCCTAGACAACGTCGTCCGATCACCTCACGCGCGACGAGTACACGACAGCCGCCACTATCTCGATCTGTTTCTACCTGCAAATTTGATTCATCATATTTCAGGATCATAATTTCATTCAAAATTCATTTAAAACTCATATTTCACGAACTGAAATTGTTTAATCAATAAATAAAGTAGATTTGTATATACTTATAAATCAATTAAAAAACCCACATTTATATCCGATTAATAACAAATTTAATTAAAACAGATTCACAAATCAATTTCAAATTAGGGTTTTCAAATTAAGGCTTTTGAAATTCAAAGCAATTTAACCCAAATTTGTATACCAGTAGAGAGAGATTGTTGAGGGGAGAAGAATGAGACCAAAACCACTTCAATTCGTCGTCGGAATCGCCGGCAACAGCGGCGGTAAGTCTCTGACCTTCTCGGCATCGATTCGCCGTCCACGGTAGTTAGTTGGAGAATCGGAGACCACCATCACACTCACCACGTCGAGAGGAAGCTTCTGGAAGTGGAGAGCGGCTGCAACGTCGCCGAAATCTTGAAGTCACCGCCGGAGATGACGATCGGACTTTAGGCTACATTTGGGTTTTTGTGGGTTTTCTAGGAAAGAGAAGGCCATGGATAGATAGAGGAGGAAGAGGTGAGAAGAACCCAACTGGTCCGGCACCTCATCGTCGTCGGAATTGGCAGATCGCTGGTGAGGGAGCTTGGGTTTTCCTAGACCCGATATGGCGTCGATGTTATGTTTCGCGGAGAATGGAGGGCAATGAGAGGAAGAGGGAGGAGAGGCAAGCCTGATCGGACTAGTATCGCTAGCAACCGTCGCCAGACAGCGGTGTACGCGCCGGCGACATTAATGGGGAGAGAGAGAACGCAGAGGAGAGAGAGAGAGAGAGAGAGAGAGAGAGAGAGAGAGAGAGAGAGAGAGAGAGAGAGAGAGAGAGAGAGAGNGAGAGAGAGAGAGAGAGAGCACAAAGATGGAAAATGAAAACAAAAAAAAGGGTAAAACTGGAAAATTAAAAGATGGGGAGTCAAACTTGGTTGGATATTAGTTAACTAGGGGGTTTAGGAAAATATTAAGTGTAAGATTGAGAGTTATGGAAGAGGTAGATTTTGGGTGGAGGTTACAAGAGATTTTCTCTCTAATAAGGGTTTATAATTGTTAACATTTCTATTTATACTCCAGCAAAAAAAGATCATTCTAGTTATACAAAAAAAACTGAGTAGCAATTAGGATGACGTACCAAAAAAAAAAAAAAATTAAGATGACATGTCTCACAAGTCCCAATATCATATCCGGAGGTTTACTTTATTAACTTTTAATCATAGTAATAAATCCAAGAGTGTGTGAGCATATAATAAATAGATTTATAACATTTTTTGAGTAAATGTAGAATCACATCTACAAATTCGTAATCGTTAAATATGTATATAAATTAAAAATAATAAAAATAATTATAATAGAGATCAAAATCTTACATTATCCCCACTCATGTACGTAATTTTGATTAAGATTTATTAATCGCAAGGACAAAAAAAACTCCTTAAATTACTCAAAGGGACTCACTTAATTTGTTATGCAAAATAACAGTGTTCGTCAACTAGTTAGGTTGCTAAGCGCTCGGCATCTAGCACCGCAATTGCATTTGCATCTACAAATAGCAACTCAATTTTCTTCTTATTTTTCTATTTGAATTTTAATATTTATGGGATTGATTAAGATTTTTCTTATTATGTTTAAGTATGTTTTTGATTAATTAAGTAAAGTTAATGTTTTTTATTAAGAAACAAACAAAGAAAAACAGGTAAACTCAGGCCTACCTTATTAGTTAATTACATAATATGGGACAATACTAAAAGTAATTAAAATGAAAATAAGAGGCCAACAATCAAATTCCCTCCACAACAGAGCATTCAACAGTAGGTCTATAAAAATTAGGGGTGGGCACGGTCCAGTACAGTCCAGTTCCCCCCTTAAACCGTGCACTGGACTGGTGAAGGTTATCCAGTACGGTCCGGTGCTAAGAACTGGACGTGAAGCACTAGAACTGGACCAAACTGATCTGTAACGGTTCCAGTTTGGTCCAGTGCACTGTTTGGGACTGGGGCTCGAGATAGAGGAGCCGAGAGGGGAGATCAAGACACGGAGACAGAGGGGCTGAAATCACAACCTACTGAACAAGAACAGTGCACTGGACCTCGAGACAGAGGAGCCGAGAGGGGAGATCGAGACACGAAGACAAAAGAGCTGAGATCACAACCTACTGAACAAGAACAGTGCATTGGACCTCTAGACAGAGGAGCCGAGAGGGGAGATCGAGACACGGAGACAGAGGAACTGAGATCACAACCTACTGAACAACAACTTGATGCTCATCAACGTACCCTTCAGACAATTCAAAAGTGCAGCATATTTACTGAGAGCAAGTTTCTGCAGGTTAAATCCATGTTACAGCTTGCATGAGCACTGATTTGGGCTGCAGGGCGACCCCAGAAAGGGAGATCGAGAGCTGACTGCGAGTGGCTGCTGAAAGAGTGAGTGAGACCGAGAGTGAGATAGTGAGATAGTGAGAGGTGAGAGACCTAAAGAAGAGGTGAGACCGTGAGAGGCTGAGAGCTGATGACATTCGAGATCTAGAGAGGGCGGCGCGACACAAGTTTGGAGACTGAGTGAGACAGTGAGTGTTAGGGTCGAGAGGCGAGAGTGAATGGCTGAAATGCTGAATAGCCTGAATTGAATGAGTGATCAATTGACTAAATTGACTAAATTAGTCAATTTACTAATTTAGTCATCTAAATTGACTAGATGAGTGAGTACTCGGTTGTTTCAATTGGGGGTATTGGGGTAATATTTGGTGACTAAATTAGTCTAATTGAGTAATTGGGGTTTCAAACTTTCAAGTTTCAATTGGGTAATTGAAAAATTTAAGAGTAATTGAGGTTTCAATTGGGTAATTTACTCAATTGACTAATTAGTCTAATTGGGTTTCAATTGGATACTAAATTACTAATTAGTCTTATTGGGGTTTTAACTTTCAATTGGGGTTTCAATTGGGTAATTGACAAATTTAGGAGTAATTGGGGTTTCAATTGGGTAATTTACTCAATTGACTAATTAGTCTAATTGGGATTTCAATTGGGTACTAAATTACTAATTAGTCTTATTGGGGTTTCAACTTTCAATTGGGTAATTGACTAATTTAGGAGTAATTGGGGTTTCAATTGGGTAATTTACTCAATTGACTAATTAGTCTAATTGGGGTTTCAATTGGGTACTAAATTACTAATTAGTCTTATTGGGGTTTCAACTTTCAATTGGGTAATTGACTAATTTAGGAGTAATTGGGGTTTCAATTATGGTTGATTGGGGTTTGGAACTTTGGGGCCTTTGGGCAATTGGAAATAAAAAAAACATAACAAAAATGGTTTAGGGTTGATTGAGGTTATATAATATATACTTATATACTTATTACTTATATATGTATAGAGTAATTAATATAGTTTAGAGTATATGATTATAATTATATTAGGGTATAGGGTTATAGTTGATTATAAGTCTAATTGGGGTTTCAATTGGGGTTATATACTTATATAGTTATTAGTTATATATGTTATTATGTTATATACTTATTACTTTTAGGGTTTAGGGTATAGGGTATAGGGTATAGGGTATAGGGTATAGGGTTTCGTTTAAACTTTAAACCCTAAACACTAATACATAATTTCCCCTATTAGAATATTATAACTATATACCATACCCTAGAACTATAATAATTTTAGTATATAGGATTTAGTGTATAGATTATAGAGTATAAATAATATATATACTAATTTTATTATAAAAGGTATAACTAAAATTATATACTAAAAAATTATTCTATATATAGAATATAGTTATATAGGCCATAAGTTATATAAAATATATTTTAGGGTCTAAAAAATAGCTAGGTTAATATTAAATTTTATTATCTAAAATGTGTAAAATGTATGTAAAAATATGTGTAAAAATGTGTATAAAAATGTTTAAAAAGTGTATAAAAATTAAATATGTATAAAAATTTAAAATATATATTAATTATCCGGTCCAGTCCAGTCCAGTCCAGTTCTGTGAAGTGCAAAACTGGACCGGAATTGGATTGGACCGGTCCGGTCCAATTCGGTCCCAGTGTTGACCAGTTTTGGTCAAAGCGGTTTTTTACGGTTTTTTTTCCCCCAGTTCGGTCCGGTCCACCCGGTTCCCGGTTTAAATGCCCACCCCTAATAAAAATAGCCCAAATGATCACCTCCTAAGGAGTCTAGATCCTCTGTCTCCAAAATTCATGTCCCTCCCATGTCTCTTTTCTAATCTTTCGACACCTGTCCACTCACTTAACACTCCTCTAACACTGTTAACTCTTTTTTTTTTAAATAAAAAAAATCTTTTCCTTCCCCGTAACATGTTTAGGCTCTTCTTTTTTTTTTTTTTTAAAAAACCACTATTCTCTTTATAGACCCACCAGAATCATTGATAAAATAGAGAATATTGCTAGGGTAAGATTTTAAAAGTAGTTAACTAAAATAGATTTTTAACTTTTTTTTCACAAATTTAGCTAGAATATAAGTAAGTTTATTGGGTTATTCTAAGCCTCTTTAGCCAAATCTCAGAGAAAGATCTAAGTAAGTCTTTAAAAACTACCGATGCGACTTTTTAGTTTCCTTCCATATCTCAAAATATTTTGTACTGGTTTCTTGTTGCTTATATATTTCATGTCTATTAATTGTCATAATGATATTTTAAAAGGAAGCATGAGGACAGATAAAAAAGAAATAGGAAGCATAAGGAAATACAAATATAAATCATTCCTTTTTTACAACGTACTATATATAAAATGTAAATTCACACAATAAATATGAAAATAATATAGCAGAATATATATTTACATTTCAAATTAGCACAATTACTAGATGACAATAAACACTTTTCTTGTGAGTCTTGACTAACTACAACAAATGAAGTGGAGAGTTTTTTTTTTTTTGCTGAAAAGAAGTGGAGATATTAATTTAAGAAAACCAATTAGACCAAGGAAACATATAGGCTTATTAGAGAACCTCAGCTTCTCCCAAGCAGAAGTAGAAAGAGAATAAACCATAATTGGGAGAAGGCAGTCAAACTGTCTAATCCCCTATACCAGAATTAAGCACCAAACTGAGTCACACTGACCATGGAAACTGTGATTTCCAATTTTCCAGCAGCAAGTCAGACAGAGAGGAGGGCAATCCACTGAAAGCCATTAAATTGATACAGCTGACTTTTGACATCCCTTGGAAGATTGGACTCTTCAATAAAGCCAGAACCCCATGTACCATCAAATTCACAAAATGTAAAACATGTAGAGTTGAAACTCGACCTATTGCTGGTCTAGCGGTACATATATCTATGTATTTTTTTTAATTTTTGTTTTAGTATAGGGGAGGGGGAGGGTTCGAACCCAGATGTGTAGGGGGGAGCTATTGTTCTCGGCCAATTAGGCCAACCCCATTTCACTATGTCATTTAAACCTACTTGATTTATATATCATTTCATATTTGACATGAAATATGATCTCTACTTTTATTTTCAAATATTATGTAAGTGTCTAAAATAAAGTTTTGAATAAGCATTTAAGTTAAAGGTTATGATTCAAATTGAAAAGATAATTCAATAGAAGTTTGAAAAGACTTAGTTTTAGATATAAACACAATATTAGCACCTAATTACATTGAAACACGCAATTTATACAAAATAAAAAGTTTTACGAACAGAATAACGACTTAGATGAGGTTTTGTGAATTTGAGAACACATAATTTTGATGAATTGATACGACTATCCAATAAAATTTTGCATCTATATCTCCCTCCCCTCTAAGCTTATTTAGTGATCGAATTAGGGAATTTCAAAAGATCACTAGCAGCCGCTCCAAAAGATCTGTTGATGCCAAAAACATGACCGGACAATTTTGCTTCTTCAGTTCTTCTACTGCCTAGAATACCAATGATGACAATGAATTCGACTCAAACTTTTGTTATTAGCAAATTATTGTTTGGTGAAGAAGTTTAAAGACGAGCAACATTCAAGAGATTTTTCTCAGTCACTAGGAAATATCAGTAGCTTTAAAAGCATACCACCTTGTCTATTGCAATGGAAGAACTTCAAGACTTGATTAGAAGCATACCATCCAATGGCAGCTGGAGGTGCCTAATAAGCTGCGTGAATTCATTTGGCCCTCTGTTTAAGGGATATTTTGCAATTAGGTTGAATTTGGTGAAAAGTTGTATGCAGTGCCTGTTGTGTTAGCAAGAGGAGGAAACTATCGTCCATCTCTTTTCAAGTATCAGCCGAAAAGGTGTTCTGGTTTGGCACACCTCGTCGCACCTAAGGCCGGAGGTGCTACAAGGAAGGGGGGGGGGGGGGGGTTTCGGGTCAATAAGGGAGATCGAGGCCAATTTGCAATTTGAAGGATACTCGGGAGAGATGTTTCAGCTGTTAAGGCAAGGTGTACTAGGAAGAGGTGTTCTCCAGTTAGCTGAGGCAGAAGCTGTGAGATTGGTTTGGGGGTCTTTTTGCCCACTCTCTTCGCCCTGTTATGGAGATATTGCTTAGAGCTACTTGGATGTGCTTGCATAAACTGGAAGGTTGACCATATAAAAAGGTTCTATAGCATGGTCTTTGAACAAGAGTCCTTTTTCTTCTCCTCTTATGGAGAGTGTACATTGTCAATAGTTACATAGATAACACTGAACAATCAGCCAATATATTGTCTTCCTATTACAGGCAAAGAAGGAGCACAAACCTTGTCGATCCTGCAGCTGAAACTTATCTGAACATGCAGTTCCTCATGCTAGAAGTCGTTGCTAATGTTACCCGTATTTCGGATTGGGAAAGGCAAATGATAAAAACCACAAAGAAAAGGAATTGATAATTAGATGAGTCCATAATTTCTGCAGAACTTCAAGACACATTCTTTGATGCAGAACTCAATGAAACAGAACAGTTGCTCAGTTGTATTCTAAGACTGTGTCCAAGCTTATCTCTAAGAGCTCTGTAACTTACACTATACATAAGGGATATCCAAGATATAGGTTATCCAAGGTTAAACTGATAGTACATTCTGGTTGCTACATGGTAATGCTTAACCAACAGTGCTTGAAAAATAAGATTTACTTTTCCAAGCTATAGTGCTTGTTCACAGCTTCAATGACATCCCAAGTAACCTTCATTCCTTTAGGGAACACAACCAAATCACCAGCCCCAATTTCAAAAGATCCTTCATGCCCATCAACCTGTACATTCACTTTTCCCTCCAGTAGATACATAGTCTCTGTGGCAGTGAATGTCCATGGAAATTTGCTTGGACCACCTTCCCACCTGTTAATGAATGCACAATATGGATCATTGCAGAAGAATAACAGCGTATGTCTAGAGCATAAACAAGAAAAGCTCCTCAGATCAACATCTATAAAAAACATACAGATAAAATGCATACAAATTAAACATAAATTTTAGAGATAAAGTCAATGGTGGATCCAGAAATATTTCCTTATGGGGGGTCAAGTTCTTAGTGCTAATCGGTTATTAAGATATCATTAACTGATAGCTATTACATGAAATTCTGATGTTTTCATCAAGATGTTTTATAGATCATAAATAAATCAATAAAAAAACTAAAAATGCTCATATACAATATATTGTATATTTTTTCTTTCTAAACATCTTAGAAAGAAAAAAGCTGGTAAATTGTCCCCAAATTGAGAACAAGAGTTGGAACACAATTATTCAATGAAGGAAGGAGTCCTCAGGTGCTAGACAATTCAAATAGTTGCAGCCCTAGCAATGTACCGCATTTTGAAAATAGATCTAGCCACTCTGTCGCTTCCTAGTAATATTCAATATCATCCTATATTTTCTGATTCGACCTATGAACTTCTTGGGCAAAGAGTATAATTCACCACATTTCTAGAAAAGATGTACCAAGCTTCTTGTCAGAAAAAGCGCAAAATGAAAGGCAAAAAATGCAAAATGAAACATGAAGAAGACCACATAAAGGACTGTGAGAAGTGGAATTTCCTTAAGGTTAGTGCTTAATTATAATTTACTTCAGTCCTTATCTCGATTGTTGTGACATCTACATAAATCAAAAAGACTAATTTGATAAGGTGGTCTCAAATGTAAAAATTGATTTTCCTTTTCACAAGTTATTGGCAGCACCCATCTCTTGAGTCCTTGACCCATCATGTTTATAGCCTCCTTATGCCCCCATCACTTCACAAATTTTCCATCCAGAGCAGTATGGAGGAAGATGGGTAAGAAGAATTTTTAGAGGTTGCTAACATTGTAAGTAAAGGGATGAAAGACCAAAACATTGAAGTTAAGAGCCTTAATCTTTCATTAGACTCCATAGAAAAAGATATACAAGTAATTTTAGTATAATTTTTATTCATAGCCATTGCTTCAACTTCAAGAACAGAGAAATCAGAGAGAATAAGAAACAAAAAGTCAAAATCATAAACCCAAGTAACTAATTGAAGGATCTGATTTTCTATAACTATATCCGAAAAGCATAAACAGTTTTCTCACTCATCAAACCAAACATACCCATCATCCAAAACAATTGAAACAAAGATTGATTGTCATCACAATATATGATAAACCTTATAAACTCAAAGTGAAGATGATGAGTGAGGGAAACATACTTGGGCCATGTTGTGACTCCAAGCTCAGTGAGTTTGGATTGAGTGGGATTCTTTTCAACCGTGACACCAAATGTGTTGGTGGCCATAGCCATAGGGGTTTCTTCAGACCGAGAGGAACTGGTTTCTTTGGGTCTGGGTGCTGTAAAATTGATGGAGAGATACAGAGGGACTACAACAACTACTAGTATTAGAGGCAGGAGTAGATGGGATTGCTTCATTTGCTTTGATATTCTCCAGTCTCGCCAATTGTTCATTCAAGGACTTGGGAAACTTTATATTTTTCTTTCTTTCTTTTATATTTTTTTGTTTTTTGTTTTTTGTTTAAAAGCATCTCATTAGAATTTTAAAAGGTTTATCTTTATCTTTTTTCTTTTTTTGACAAGGTTTATCTTTATATTTCTTAGAATTCTATTAATTTTTTTAAAGATTTTAACTACTAAATTTTAATAATTTTTTAGTTTAAGTATCAAAATTAAATAGAATTTTAAATTATCTACTAATTGAAAAGTCAAACAAAATAATAAAGTAAAAAGTATTAGAATTTACAAATATTATATCACATACCACTATAATAAAAAAATAAAAATAATATTACATTACAAATATTATATTAATTTATACTATATTATATTAAAATAAAATAAAATCAAGGCATAAATTCAATTTACACACATAACTATATATGCTATTTCAACGGGGTCCACGAACTTTCAAATATTTCAAATATATACCTGATTTATTATGTAAATTGAAAAATGAAATTCCGTTCATCAATTTATTAAGAGATCAGTTAAATGTCAACTTGGCTTTTGCTAACGAGGATTAATTGGTGACGTGACACCAACTTAGCATACATTTCCCGCCAAATGAGCAACACATGTCCACTTGACACGAGCTCACACATTCATCACCTCTTTTCCGCTCGTCGAACGCTCTCCTGACCATTTTGTTTCCCAAAAATATCACGTTTTCTCCCAAATTAGAATATAAATCCTTCACTTGTGTTCAACAAGCGAGAAATAGATGATTAGTTTGTGGACCAGTGTCAAGGATTAGGTGGACCCGTGTTTCTCATTTCCCGCGAAATGAGCGACACGGGTCCACCTAACCCCTGACATGGGTCCACAAACTCTCTCTCTCTCTATTATAATTATTAAATTGTGGGTCTGTGTCGCTCATTTAGCAAAAAATGTTTGCTGAGATAGCGCCACATCGCCAAATAATCCCGGTCAGCAAAAGCCAAGTTGTCATTTAACTGATCTCTCAACTAATTAATGGACAAAAATTCATTTTTCAATTTAGATAATAGATCGGGTGTATATTTGAAATATTTTAAAATTTATAAACCCCGTTGAAATAGCTTATATAGTTATGTGTCTAAATTGAATTTATGCCTAAAATCAATTCAATCATAACTTAACTGTGACTGTCATGGTAAATTGAAAGAAATAACTCACACCACTATACTATGTATTATTTTGAGCAAAAGTATTGTTTTGACATTTATTTATATTATATTATAGTATAATTTCTTTATAAAAAAAATTCAATCAAGTCATAACTTAACTGTGACTGTCTCACAACTTAAATGTGATTGTCGTTCAGTCACAACTAAATTTAAAGTTGTGAGTGTCGTATAGTCACAACTAAATGTGAAGTTGAGACTACATTAGAAAATTTTCAAGATAATATAAAAGCTTTAAGGACAATTTTGTCAAAACCTTATAAATTTTAACTAACACCCATCATATGTGGGTCAAAGGACAAAAATGTTAAATGGAAAAGACTCAAATCAAAGGGGTCAACATGTTTGTGACATAATCTAAAAAACTACATTTAAATTTGGTAATTCAATTGAAATATTATATAGTTTTCATGCTATATCAAAAAATTATTAAGATTTAATATTTAATCCTAATTTTATAATTTTTTTACAGTCGTTATGTAAATTGGAAAACAAAAAGTTGCGAGAAAACGTTGAAAAATAAAGACACATCGAGCTCTCGCCAAGGAACTAATCAATCATTTAATGTATTTTTTACGGGGTAATTTGTTACTATCATGATTAAAGTGAATTTTATTTTATTTTAAAAGAGATCTGTAAGTTTTTGTTTTGGTTTTGAAAATAAAGAAAATTAGTTCTAAGTTTTTAGTTCACAATATATATACGTGGGTCAACTCGAACACAATACAATTAAACATGAGTTGAGTCAGTGTGAGTGTTTAGCATTTTGATACGTTAATAAAAAAAATTCGAGTTAAGATTATCTAGTATTTGACATAGAACACAAATGACATGAAATACATTCCGCTAACACAAATTGCCCTCAATAGGTATTAAATGATATTTTTAAGATGTGATGGGTGATGTGTAAATGCCAAGTCAGTTAATTAAGGGGTTTTTTTTAAGTCCAAAACAAAAAAGCTCATGATCAGTCGGCTCACCGACTTGTAAAAACACGATACTAGCCGATTCACTTTAATTAGCCAAGTGCTCGGCACCCTCACCGAGCAATGATTGTCAATGTGCGACAATAATTATTTAAATTGCATAAAACACTCGTGTTGTACTGTTATTAATTGTCACTGTGCGTAGTAATTATTTGAATTCTATAATTTTCACTGTGTGATAGTAACAATTTGTCAAGTTCAAAAAAATAAAAACTCATTAAGCACTCGGCACAAAAAACACAGAAACAAATATAACATAAACTTTATTTGAACAAAGTAGACCTATTTATCATTACAACTTTTTAAGTGAATTTATTTGTCATTAAAGGTTGTAAAATAAACTTTAGAATAATTTACTTGTTAATTAATTGAGATCATACATGAGTTTTAATTTTTATTTCATTTTCTTAGTGGTGCCTTGCATTATCCAGAAACCAAACCTTTGGTGTTCCAGCTTTTGTACTTCCAAGTTCCAACTCCATTCCCCTTCCCTCCCAACCCTCCCTACCTGAGAGGTGGGCCCACCCCTCATGTAAACAGTCGTAGAAAAATTACGATTTGGCTAAACAATTAGGCAATAACCAAAAGGACAAAACAGTCAGATAAAAAAATTAAGCAAGTTATAGCGAGGGTACTTTGTCAGCAGATACATCAACTTCTCTGTTTCCTTGTGTACAAGTGTGACGCCCCATTGCTGTGCTTTCAATAAAAGTTTTCACTAAACAAAAAGGAAGGTAAACAGAAAAGCTTTTGTTGAACGAAATTTGCAAATAAATAATAAATATTACCCAACATAATTTCACCCAAATTCATTTATGGAATAAGGGTTTTTATTATTTTGGGTACGACCCATTCAAGATGGAGTACATCTCTTAATTACAGTCTCTTGACTTAAGAGAATACCCTTTGATTCCAAATATAATGAAACCAACGGATCACTTTGTGAGTGTTTGGATTTCCAATAGATAAAAAAACTCATTGAAATGGAATTTATTTGTAATTGCAATTGCACCCGTATTTTAGGTTGCCTACGTACCCATTGCGGGATCAAACCACACGTAGTTCCAAGTTTTAGGAATTAAATGGATGGATGACCCATTTAAATGATTTGTGTAATTTGGGTAGGGTTTAGAACCCTTAGATTTGATTTGAGAAATTAATTCAGGGACTTCTGTATATAGAACTAATTTCTGAAGAATTTGGACGGATTTGATTTGATGCAAAATTAATTCAAAGAAACTTGTATGAATTAATTCCTAAGGGAATTTAGAGAATTTTGTGAATGCGGTTGAGTGTGAATTTCGCTCACACTGCCTACGTACCCATTGTGGGATCAAACCGGACGTAGTTCACAGGTTTTGAGAGATTTTATTTGTTTTGACTTGGTTGGCTTTGTGCCACTTTGGAGTTGAATTTAGTATTTGGATTTGAGATATTTGGTTTTATACCAATTTGAGAAAGATGGTTTTGTACCATTTGAGAAAGGTAGTTTTGTACCAATTTGAGAGTTTAAATTTGGGGTTTGGATTTGGTTTCGGTTTTGTACCGATTGAGAGAGTTGGTTTTGTACCAATTTGAGAGTGTTGGTTTTGTACCAATTTAAGAATTTGGAATTTGGAGGAAAATGTGTCCATTAATATTTTTTTTGTATCATTTATTTGTTAAATGATACATTCTTTTATAATGGGCGAATATGAATTTGATTATGTATGCCCATTAATATTTTTGTATCAATTATTTTTTAATTGACACACTTTATATTTTTAATGGGCAAAATTAAATGGAAATAGCCCATTAAGCTATATTTAATTTTCTACCAATTAATTTTCTATTGGTAAGTAATTTGATTTTGCTAATGGGTATCCTGATTTTGTGGATGCAAGCTCAATTAATTTGTAGACTTGCATTCTTAATTGCAAATTGCAATCCAAATGGGAAGTAGCCTTTAGCTCACGTGGGCCCAAGCAACCAACATGGGTTCACTTGCTTGATGACTTTGATAGCCAAATTGATAGAGAATAGCATACCACTTTAGGCCTTTTGTCTTTCCCTCTTGTTTGTTGCGCCTCCTTCCAAGTAGGACTTCTTTTGCATGCTAGGTATTACCCAACAAGGCCTTTCTTGCAGAATTTGGCATGGAAGGCCAAGATAATCTCTGAGCTTCCTTGCCGCATATATCAGTATAGCGGCAACACGTCCTTTGTCTATGTCTCTCTGCAGAGAGCAAGAAGTTGATCCTTATTTCTCTCATTTTTTTTCCCTGGCTTGCTACCCATTTGTTCTTTTTCTTGTTTTTGTGCCTTTCTTCTTCTTTGTTTTCCTCGTCTGATGCAAAGAAAATATATCTCAACCATAAGACTTGTTTTCTTTGTTGACTGATGGCAGAGAGGTGATTTTTCTGTGGCATTTTGGGGAATGTGGATTCAGCAATATTCCATCTTTTTTTCTTTGAGAATTTAGCCAAATCCATTTTTTGTGCGGATTCAGTCGAATCCTTTTTGTTTATGGATTCAGCCGAAACTAATTTGAAGATGGATTCAGTCGAATCCTTTGATGTACTTTTGTGGTTTCAGCCGAAACCGAATGGAAGAGAATGGATTCAACCGAATCCTTTGGTAAACCTTTTTTGGGGTTTCAGCCGAAACTAATTTGAAGATGGATTCAGCCGAATCCTTTGATGTACTTTTGTGGTTTCAACTGAAACCGAATGGAAGAGAATGGATTCAACCGAATCCTTTGGTAAACTTTTTTTTTTTTTGGGTTTTAGCCGAAATCAAATTTTGGAAGAGGAAAGATTCAGCCGAATCCATTATTTGAAGCTCATGATGGTTTCAGCCGAAACCAATTTTTTTAGAGAGCAAGGATTCAGCCGAATCCAAATATTTGACATTTGAGAGATCCATCTTGAGAGGATTCTAAACGAATCCAAAAGCCGTATTGAGGGGATTCTAAACGAATCTAAAGGCCGTCTTGAGAGGATTCTAAACGAATCCAAAGGTTGTCTTGAGAGGATTCTAAACGAATCCAAAAGCCGTCTTGAAAGGATTCTAAACGAATCCAAATGCTTGATTCAACACGCCATTGGATGAGAATTTTGGTTGAACCCCAAAATAGAGATGAAATGAATGGCATATAATGACAGCTACCTATAATGTTTGTTCTGGCGACTGCACTTTTTCTACACCTCATTTTCCTCAGCCTTTTGGCGTCCTCTCTCTTTTTTCTGGATCCATTTTCTGAAGTTGCTCACCTCATTTTATAGGCAACATGAGCCGCTAAGAGATGAGGATGTGATGAGATAACTCATTTGAAATCAAACTAATCTTATCAGGGGTTGATAATCTTCAGTTCAAAATTGATAATTATCTCTCAATTATTCTTTATCATAGAAGTTCCATATTTATCAACTTCATGCATTTCAAAATGTGACGTGGGGCTCTATCCTTATTTTTTTAAATTTTTTTTATGGTTCAACAGCTTTGTTTCTGTTTGTTTGAGCAATGATGATGAAGAATAGTTTTTAAGAAAACAAACAAACACAATAGCATTTAAGAAAGAAAAACCAGATCCTGTAACTTCCAAAAGATTCATAAGAAAAGTAATGCCTTCTTGATTGTGCATACAGTACAAAGAACACAATAAGCAGTACACAAGGATCATTGTTGGTTAACGTCTGAAAAATCAGAGATCTAAACAATAGCCACACTGGTCTTTCAACATTTCCACTAAGGTCGAAATTATAACCAAAATAACTTCTGAAAATATCAATTGAGCTTTCTCTATTGTCTTTTTTTATTTTCCTGAAAGACAACTGTGGCGCTGGAAACTATCTGGCATTTCTTTAACTTACTCATAACTTCCTCTGAATTCTGGGGTAAACCAATTATCATCTTCTCCAAATTCGGAGCATACTCAAGCTAACTCAACTCCATTAGATTCATTGCAAAGTTCTATGCCAACCCTCTTAAGCTGATAAATAAAAGCAAGGTTTTGCAGCTTCCAATATTCCATATTAAACCCAGATGTCTAGAAAGGAAAGAGAAAACAAGAAAATCAAGTGAAAAATTTCAAAACATATCAAAACCAATATAAAGAAAGGACAACTGCATCATTATAAAACCAGGATGCATGTGCTCCTGATTCTAGGAATGATAATCGTGTGAGTGAGTGAGTGAGTCTGTATGAGAGAGAGAGAGAGAGAGAGAGAGAGAGAGAGAGAGAGAGAGAGAGAGAGAGAGAATTAAGTAGATACACATAAACTTACATCAGATTTAGAGTTGTCTAAACGCAGGGTAGACTTTATGTATAATGTACACAAATTAGGCATTCCTTTGAAGAGAGAGACCATTGCCGGGACCAGCTCATCAATAAAGCTTCCAATCATCAAAGACAAACAACAAATATCATATATTGGAGTGGGCATGGATCCTTCCCTGAATGGAGCCTGCAATGTATTAGATCATGAATTTTTATTCTTGATAGTAAGACCTCTATCAATGTAAAATTAATGCAATAAAAAAAGTTTAAAAGAACACTGAAGTGTAAGAAACATAAATTAGCTATTATTGCCATACCACAAAAAAGAAAAAAAAAAAAGTTAAACTGCAAGAAATATAGTTTCTGACAAATAAACAAAAAAAAAATCTCAGTCTGAAGAGCTTTACCTTAATGGTTTGTTCGCCTAGCATAAGAACTTTAACCTTGCATAAACAGCAAAGAACCTCAAACACATTGTTTAAGTCATCTGATTCAGTGTCCAGAACAATTGCAGCTCCTTCTAAACACTTTAATTTTCCCAGATTTGGGCGATTCATCAAATTCCCAATCCATTGCAAATATTTAAGATTTGGGGCAAAAATATTTAAGGATCCGTTGCTAGGGAGCATAAAATGCCAACCGATACGTATGTCTTCAACTTTCTCACCTGAGATTTTCAGATGGCAGATGTTATAGGCATCAACGAAACTAAATTTTTTCAAAGAAGAGCTTTCAATAGTGATATTTTCTATCCCCTGAACTTGATTAAGGTGTAATTCCTCAATGCATTTGCAGTAAAATGAGATCCATTTGAAAAACCCCTCATCTTGTATATCAACATTTCTCAACTCCAAGTACTTGATCTTAGAGAAAAAACCGAAGGAGGGGATTTTAAGAATAGTAAAATTCATGTCCACCCCTAGAGACCTCAAAGATTCACAAAGAAGGACTCCAGATGGTAACGGTGCCTCCTCATAATCATATAAAGTCATCTTAAGATCAAGCACTTCAACATTACACCTTACTGCATTGCGGATCCACGTGATCATTCGGAAATGCTCATTATCACAGAAGCATGGTGCTCCATTGCTGACAGATGAAGTTCCCTGCATCTTTTGGACACGCGGCCGAAACGAGTGAGGTCTGTTATAGTAAGGAAGGAAAGAATGTGATGGGCAACTTGGTCCGGAAGATTACTAAGTCTGTCTATCATAATCTCATCCTTACTACAACCTCCTCCTTCACCTTCACAACTTGCAATTGCCATTAACTTACGCCTATGTTCGATGAAGCTAACTTGTGTCTTGTGGGTTTCGCAAGAGAAGTTGGTTTCAATTTATACTACAAAATGTAATAGCCATAACTACTCATTATATTCAATCAGTTATACACTGAACCAAAAATAAAGACAAGTAGCAATCTTGATTGTAGAAACAGATTTACGTACACCCAATAGAGAATTCGAGCTTACTCTACAGTCTTCTAGCTAGTAGGAGGAGGATATGCGAGCAAAAAATCCATCTTCCTTGGTCAAGATTCTGAAAGTTGGTGGATTGCATTTCCTGGATCACAGAGAAACCCTAACTTTTTAATTTGGGGCTTTTTTTGTGTTTCTTGTCCTCGAGATTAGGAGTCGTCAATGGGCCGGGCCGGGCCGGGCCGGGCTTGGGATTTAATACACAAGCCCAAGGCCTGCCCATCGGGTTTTGGCTTGCGGGCTTGGAGGGCCGGGCCGCCCAAAATGGACACAAAGTCTGTTTATACATATATATCTTCAAAAAAAAAAAATATAAGATTTTCGCTATGTTGTGATTTGAATATGAGATCTCATATAACAAGCTTCAACTCTCAACTAACTGAGCTGACTAGTTTACTTGTCAAGTTTGTGAATCATAACACATTTAATAGGTCTTTCGTTTGTTTACTTCAATAAATTATTAATATGCTTATTAAGTTATTATATAATACTATTATGTTAGAAATAGTGTAATATCATAAATAATAAACTTTTAAAATTCTATATAACATTACAACTATAATAAAACATAAATGTACATATGTTTTATTATATATTCTTATAAACAAACGATGCAATTGTGTTGTCAACGATCTAAACCGTTCAAATTTTAGTTCCTCACTCAAAGATAATTCGTGCAAAAAATTAGCTCAATCGGAGATGTAAAAGTGACATAATGGTAGTCGAATTAATGAATGATCGTGGTTTTTCTAATGATGATCGAATGGGTAGATGAATTTCGATTTAGCCGATTTTTTGTACGGATGATTTTTTACTATGAATATAGAAAATGAACGGGTCAGATTGTTGAAATCACGTTCTGGTCTTCATAATTATGGAAACAACAAGGTTTCAACAGGAACGTTATTAGAATTATACTCTTCAAGTGTATTTATATGTATAAGCTCACATATCGATCGTGTTTTCAACAATCCGAACCGTTCAAGTTTTAGTTCCCCACTTAAAGAGAATTTTTGCAAAAAATTAGCTTAATCGGAGATATAAAAGTGACGTAACGGTGGCCGAATTAATAAACAATCATGGTTTTTCTAATGATAATCGAATTGGTAGATAAATTCTGATTTAGCCGATTTTTTGTAAGGATGATATTTGATTATGAAAATAAAAAATGAACGGTTCAGATCGTTGAATTAATGAATTGACGATCGTGATTTAATAACTTTAATTATAGTTGTATATACACATATATATTTATTTTTTATTATAGTTGTAATGTTGTATATAATTTTAAAATTTTATTACTTTATTATTTATGGTATTACATAGTTTACACTATTACTATTTACTAACATTATAGTATTATATAATAACTTAATAAGCATATTAATAATTTATTATAGTAAACAAATGAAAAACCTATTAAATATATTATGATTTCCAAATTGGGCTTTGGGTCAGGCTTCGAGTCGGGCTTTGGGCGGGCCTAAACGGGCCGGGCTTCGGGCGGCCCATGGGCTTCAAAGGGATGGCCCAAGCCCAACCCAAGAGACTTTTGGGCCGGGCCGGGTCAGCCCAAATTTTTGGCCAAATCGGGCTTCGGGCCTAATGGGTCGGGCGGGATTCGGGCCTTGGGCTTTTTGGTGAGGCCTACTCGAGATGTAACATTCTATTGGTAACAAAAAAATATATATAAAATTCTGATATTCTAAATTTTGATTTTGTTGACGCATCAAAACATGTTCTTGTAGGCCATAGATCATGGGCTTCAAATTTGGGTTGATGGATAAAGATAAATTTTATTCAATAATCTTTTTAAATACTCCTTAAATTTTTTTTACCTTATAATCTTAAAATTAACAATAATGACTCTTTTATATTTTTTCAGACAAAAATATCATTTTATATATGAAAATGTCGTCACAGTCCACCATGTGTTGACAAAAATTCGACAAGTTGCTGCAGCAGTCAAACTCTCCTCCACCTTCTTCATGCAATAGCTATGGAGAACGACCTCCCTCACTGGCCAATGACCTATCATCTTCTCTCTCTATCTCTCCCAACCCAAATATGAAAAAACAAAGAATATAAAATTTGAAAACCCAGATCTAGGTTTTTCTCAAAATGGATTGGGAGGGAAGGGGAGAGAGAGAAAAAAAAATATGAGAGGTTGGTGGAGGATAGTGGTGGGCACTGGCGAGCGACCCATCATCTTCTCTCTCCCCATCTCTCCTAACCCAAATTTGAAAAAAAAATTCAAAAACCCAGATATGGTTGAATGTGCTACAGCTAAAAATCAACCTTGTAGCGACCATAAATTCCATCAAATGGCGACCACAATTCGACCAGATCTGAAAATTTTACATCTTCTTCTTCTCCATTGTTAGGTTTTGATGGGTTTGATCTCTCAAAGAATTAACCATTTTCTAGAGTTTTATTTTATTGATTTTGCTGGGCGACGAAGGGGGAGGCAACGGGTTTTTTTTTTTTTTTTTTATGGGTTTTGTTAGGCGATGTGGGTTTGTTGCAGCGGCGGGAGATGAGAGCGCCGACGTAGGGCAGCGAGGGGGACAGTGGTTGGCTGGAGTAGAGAAAAAAAAACTACAATGAAAAAAAGGGTTTTATATGGAGGGTATTATGGAAATTTCAAGTTAAAAAGGGTTATAATTGTTAGTTTTGGGAGTAAGGAGTCCAAAACGCTTAAGGGGTATTTAAAAGAGTTATTGAATAAAATTTCTCATGGATCAATGGTCCAAGTCATTGAATAAAAAAAACGTTTACAGGCTATCATTGAGCTTTCATATCGTGCTCTGGCCAGTCCATATACTTAAGACCTAGACTCGGCACAGCCCGCAAGCCATTCGTGCTTGTGTCATGTCTATGAACCTTTTTTTATTTATTATTTTTTAGAGTGAAAAAACTAATCTTATAATAGTTTTTCTTTTTTATAATTCAATATTAACATTTTTTGCATGAAAATTGAATATTCTTGTTGAAAAGTTCTTTAAAAAAAAATGTTAAAATATTTGTGCCTGATTCTGGTCCATTTCGTGCCCGTGTTCGTGTCCTACTTGATAGGCAAAAACTTTGGCCTGGTCCGGCCCATTTACTCGTGTCGGGTCGTGCCTATTTTAGTTGTGCAAGTGTCGTGCTCGGTCCGGCCCGGCCCATTTGACACTTCTACTTGGAGCCCTACAATTTATGTGGGGCTCACCCTACAATATACTTATTTGTTTACCAAAAAAAATAAAAAAAATTTGCAATGGAAGTTCAGATGAGGAGAAATTATCCTTGGTATGTGACTCCTCCAGGTGGTGTAGCTTGTTATAAAAATCATGTCCTTTAAGATCGATATTGCTCCACAGTTTTCATGGTTTCTCTCTACTAGTTAGTTTGGTTTTCAATTAATTGTTCTTGGAAGTCTTAAAATATATATAATAGTGGTAGGAGATGGGAAGTGAGAATTAATACAAATGCTTTCAAAGGCTTTGGCCGAAGAGAAATGAGATTGTCGACCTTGTCATACTTAGAGTCTTAGAGACCAAAACTCATTGGCCATGGTGGCAGTTGGAAGAACATATATGCAAACAGATTAAATGAAATTCTATGCTTACTCAACTCTAATGCTGACTAGCTATTGCAATTTTGCAAGGGCATTGTATCAGAATTCTTCTATATTCATTTTTGGATGAAACAACTTCAGCTTTAGATTTTATAGGTCTCAGTTGTTGGTGAGACAAGCTGCCAAAAGCTTAATGGAGGCCATATATATATAACAAGCAAGTCCTATCTGCCTGACATAGCCCCTGCTCCTCCCTTATCTTGTTATCTTTAGGACCCCATTTAGTATGTGAGATTGGACAATTTTAGTCCAATCACATATTTGGTCAGTTAAAAATGAATGACATGCTGGATTAAACCCCCCTATCCCAGATGAAATAAGTTGTCTCAACTCTCTAGTTGGGACAACTTATCCCATGACAAATGATAACCATGTACAGGGTTCAGACCCAAGGTTCATGTTCTGAGTTTGGAGTCTAAAGTCTAGGTTTCGGGTCCAAGCCAGATCCTGTGTTTTGGGTTCGAAATTGAACTCATTTCTAGAAAACTTGCAAAGAATTGAAATTCCTTCCCTGAGACTTGCATCCTACATATTAAAATAATTATTAAATCGAATGCATAAACACAGTAAAACCTAAAAACTATTCAAAAAAATTCTTATAGGAAAACCTACTCTTGTAACTCCCAAGAGAAATGCTTTGCTTATCACAATTACAGAAGAAAACAGAGAAGATTATATGCTTACTATCTCAATCAGATTATATATATACATATATATATATATATATTCACATAGCTAAATTTATTAGTCACCTCTCAATAATTGTGCATAAGGTAAATTGGTTAAACAAACACAACAACATATATAGCAGTACAGATTGGTCAATGAACAAATATGATTAAGGTACGGTTACACTCTCATTTAATAGAAAATCCAAATTAGGTCTATCAACACACACTAAGGTTTCAAATTATGTTCTAATATATTCTCTTCTAAATCTTCGATTTTCCTGAAATATAATGATGGCATTGGAAATCGGCTTGCTTTTAAGTAACATCCCTATAACATCACATTGCTCGAATAAATAAATTATGACCATTTTCTCCAAGCTGTCGGCATGCTCAAGTATATACCTTGTCAACTCAATTCCATTGGACCCATCGGAAAGCTCTAAGGTAACCTCCACAAGCTGATGAATAAAAGCCAGGTTTTGCAGCTTCCAGTACCCCATGTCAAACCCAGAGGCCTGGAATAACAACAAGCAAACTAAATTGAAAATTTCCAAAAATGATAATAGTGTGTGTGTGTGTGTGTGTGTGATAGAGAGAGAGAGAGAGAGAGAGAGAGAGAGAGAGAGAGAGAGAGAGAGAGAGAGAGAGAGAAGAAACACAGACTTAACTTACATTAGATTTAGGGTCGAGTGAAGTTGGTTCATAAAATATGTATGAAGTAGACAAATTTGGCATTCCTCTTAAAAGAGAGACCATTGCCGGGACTAGCTCATCATCACAGCTCCCAAAATCCATTTGCAAATACCAAGTTTTATCTAATTGAACTTGCATGGATTCTTCCCTGAACAGAGCCTACAATTATAAAGGCAAAACATATATTATGTTTCTCAATTTACATTTCATTCTTTTCAACATAACTTAATACATAAATATTTATATATATTTACTCTAGCTAGAAAGACCATTATTAATGTAAAAGCAAATGTCACACACAAGTTGAAAACATAAATTAGTTTATCCTAATAAGCAGTCTGAAGGCAGTTGATCACTTTACCTTAATGACCATTTCGTTTAGAAGAACAAGACTAGGCAAAGGTTTAATATCCCGTTGGGCCGGTCAAGCACGAACCCGTCTTTGGTTAGGCCTACCCGAACCTATGACAGGCTCTGGCCGACCCAAACCCGTTTACATTAATTTTTCTCAATTATTTTTTATAAATTTTAAAAACTAATTTTTATCTTCATAATAAAAATATTTATTTAAATTTAAAGAATTTCCCAAAGATTAAATAAGACATTATATATTCTATTCCACAGTTATTCATTATTAATTGTCAATTTTTATAAAAATAAAAAATTTATCATTAATGTTTTTTTATAAAATTAATATTCCAATTGTACAACTAATCGTTATAACTTATAAGTGAAATATTAATTTCCCTTTAATTTTATTTAAACGATTTTGAACAACTTAAAAAAATTAATTAATCATTTTTATTAAATAATTATTAAACTTTTAAAATAAATAATTGGGTTGGCCTAGCCCGGCACGACCCGTTATGGACTGGGTCATGGGCCGGGCTAAGCTTAAGGTTTAAAATAATATGGTCAAGTCGAGTTAGCTCAATTATTAAATGGGCCAGTCCAAACATGGCACAAAACATGATGAGCCCATTTTATATAGGCCTGGCCGAGCTAACCTATTCTATGTTTTTGGGTAGAAGGCATTTTTGGATTTTCAAAAAAAAAATTTAGGATAGTTTTGGCATGAAACATTCACATTACCCCACTTCTATTATGTACCTTCCTAAGGAATCTCATTCCCCCAATATAAAAAATCTTATTTATGATTTCGTGTAAGCCCCAATCATTATTCATTCCCCTATGTGTTAGTAAAAAACACATGAATAAGGAATTGTCATTCCCATTCCTAAGTAGTAAATATGTATATATATAGACTCTTTTTATTGGGTATATATCAATTTATTTATGTTGAGGTATGACTTTGTTGGAACTCACATGAGTCGTTTTGTGTCAATCTGAACCGTTCATTTTTTACATCTCCATTAATAGATTATCCTTGCAAAAAATTAGTTAAATCAGAAATCATTTGCCTATCTAACTTTGATAAAACAAATGGACGATTTCATCGAAAATATTTGGTTCGTCTATTTATTTGATCAAAGTTAGATAGGTAAATAATTTCCGATTTGACTAATTTTTTGTAAAGATGATCTATTAATGGAGATGTAAAAAATGAACGGTTTGGATCGACACAAAATAACTCGTGTGGACCCCAATAGGATATACCTCAACATAAATAAGTTGAGGTATACCTCATAGAAGGAGTCTGTATATATATATATATATGAGTGCTCTAAAGCTAATCAGTTAGCAAGTTAATACGAAGCTAACCATGTTTTTGGGCCCACCACATCACTAATCTCATAATCCGAACCATCAATTATTTAGGCCCTACTTCAAAGATATAGATGAGTGCTCTAAAGCTAACCAGTTAGCAAGTTAATACGAAGCTAACCATGCTTTTGGACCCACCACATCATTAATCTCATAATCCGAACCATCAATTATTTAAGCCATACTTCAAATATCATTAATGCAAAAAATCAACTAAATCGAAAATTATGTAGTCATTTAATTGAGATCAAATAAATAGACGATCAGTATTTTCGATAAAAGCATATAAATAGTTGTTATTATAATCAAATAACTAAATGACTTCCGATTTTGAAGATTTTTTACATGAATGATCTTTGAAGTAGGGCCTAAAAAATATACGGTTCAGATTTTGAAATTACATTGTGCAGTGGGCCCAACATAGTAATTAGTTTTGTATTAATTTACTAACAAGTTAGTTTTAGAACATTCTTTTATATATATATATGCCCTAAATGTATACCTCAGAATAAGGGAGCATTTGTTCCTAATTGTTCTATCTTTTCAGTTGGCATTGTTAGAGACTAGAGAGTGCAGATCATGCAGAAGCTTTAGCTCTTTTTCAGGGGTTGAATAAGCTCATACAACACTCCCCCTTTTCCGGGGTGATTCATTAAGAGTGCTTCAGGTATTCGCACGCTGCATAAGGATTTTTCCCATTAGGCGGATTTTTGCGGATTCTTTTGGCCGGACCCCTTGGTGATCTTACCTTTAATGCATATTCCTTTCTAAGTGTGAAAACCAGAAAATCTCAATGAAATACGCAATGATCAACTCATTCAATGGTTAAAAAATTAAACAGTAATTGAGTTTTTTTTTTTGTCTGAAAATACGTATATAGAAGGCAACAAGGCCAGGGGCATCCCCAAACAAGGGAGAAGCCATACAAGGAACACTACCAAGAACGCATAAAAAGAAAAGAAACTGAAACATAACAAAACAAAACATCACTAGACAAGCTTTATATTAAGACAAAGGACTGTGCATTTCCACATCCTAGCTACTATAAGATATTAAAGATAGAACATGTATCTTACCGATGAATCTATGCTATACAATTTTAGACCCTTGGCCTCCATATGTCTGAAATTCAATGTTTTACAACTTACAAGGACCATTTTGGTTTATTCCCATATATATTTATGGGGAAAAAGAAGATCGGGTGGGGGAGAGATTTTTTTATTTTTATAATTTTTATGTTTTGATTTTAAGATTTTAATGACTTTTTTAAGATCAATCAATTAAGAAATTGCTGCATAAACAAGTTATTCATGAATCATGCTACAGATCATGCTCTATGTGAAGTTTTCTCCATAATGAGGTACCCAGATGCTTCAGGTTTCTTGTGAGCAAAGGCAGTAATTTTTCTCCCAGGCATTTCAGTTATGTTTTACACTAATGCAAAACTTAATGCTCTCATGGTTGTAGAGGAGAAACTGGCCGGAGATGCTGACCTTAGGCCTTGCAATCTTGGTACAATTTTCTCTATTTTTTCAGGTCCAAGTAGCTAGTCAGGCTGATTGCAGAAATCATTAGGAAATTGTTTTTGATAGCCTTGAATGGAGCTACAGAAAGTTGATCACTAAATTTGGGAGTTGGGACACTTAACTTTTTGTAACTTTTTAAGGCTTATTTCTCAGAAAATTATAATGCAGTTGCAACAGGATATTTGTTGTCTAAGTCTTCCCCAAGGTTTGGCAGTGCCTCAATCACAGAAGGGTTTCAAAAGCTTCATATCTATGCAAGTGTAGCTGATACGATTAGACTGTGATCCCATCAATTCTTTGAGCCTCTAACCATCGTTCCACTACCAAAAATGGTAATATATGCATTACACATAATCCCTTTCCAAATTCTCAGAAATTGGTACCTCTTCTCTTCAAAAGTGTCCTGCATATGTGTTCTGGTTTTCTCAATACTTTTATGGATAACCCCCATTCTAAATACTTTCACAGATAGTTCATGCTTTCCTGTGAAACAATCAAACCCCTTAAATCTCAATCTCTTACTCAAACTCCATCTCATCAATCGGCTCTTTTGCTTCCAACTGCTAATCTGTCCCTCAAGCCAAGCAATTGCCAAATCCATTACCTAATTAAATTAGTGATGACCTTAAACATAAGTTCAAATCAAGCCAAACTTCTCCTTCCTATATTCTTTACCTAATTAAGAAATCTTTCTACATTCTTAATTCCAATCTCGAGTTACATTTAAAGATGCACATGACATGACTGAGACTAGTTAAAGTCAAGGAGATTCCCAACCTTCAATTTCTTGTTTCCTCTGGGCTTCGCGAAAGGTGCCATTTACTTTGCCCGAAGAGAATCATTGTACGTCCACCACAAATACAGCAAACTGTAAAATGAAGGGGGTTGAGAATCATTTTCTTCCTCTGCATTGCTAATTCTTCTCTTGATTCTGGCAATCTCTCTGTCTTTCCAAGCTTCATACTCCTCTGCCTCGTTTACTTCATCATTAGTATCAATATCATCTGCATTCATATTCTTCGCCTCAATCTCATGTTCTTCGTCCGTGTAAAACCACAATCTGCCCTGTCTCTCTTTTCCTCGAGCACCCTTTCTTGAGCCTCAAGTCTCTCAAGTTCAGCAATCGTACCTCTCTGGCTCTCTCCGACTTAGGAACAAAAACAGGCTTCTTCAGGATCACCACTATACCAGTAAGCTCAAGCTCTTCTTCGGAGTCAGAGTCAGTCGCATATTCTTCCCCATCTTCAGTTGTCTCAAGGACTAGAGCTGATCTTCTTTCTCCCTCTGACTCTGACACAACCACCTCTCCTTAATTCTTCTTCTTCTTTCCTCCTCTTCAATTGTTGAAACAATAATCTCGGCTTGCTGGATACGCCTCTTATGATCACCTCTAACATCATTATCATCTATCCTAATCATGTAGCTCTCAGCGAAACGACGTAGTCTCCAGTCATCATCATCTTTCCTAAAATTACCCCAAGAATATTACTTAATATCATCCCCATCATCTTTTTCTTGGTCGACATCACAATCTTCTGCTCACTGGGGAGGTTTGCCAGGCCAATACCTTTTAACTTTTGTTTGCCCAATTTTACCTCTACCCCTCATTGCAGCAATCACGCTATCACTAACACATACACCCGCTGTCACCGACATTGCTGCTTGTGCTTACACCGCGGGAAATTAGGGTTTTCAGAGAAAAGGGAAGAGAATGAGACGTACAATACAAGATAAATTAATTACTTTTTTTTTTTTTTTGGTCAGAATCCCGTAGACCTCAGATAAATTATTTACTAACAGTATAACTATTTTTTTAATATATATATATTGGTCGATAATATTAATTATTATAAAACTATAGTTTTTAAATTAATTATTATAATGTCAAAATCAATAATTTACTTCATTACGGTGAGCCTTTTTTTTGTTATGGGAGAGACTAATGAGGAATGAGAGTTTCTAAAAAAAAAAAATGAGGAATGACCGAATGAGAGATTTCAACTCTAGCCTTTGATTTTGATGTAAGGGTAAATGCTCTCAACCATTAAAACCACAAACCCTTACCCTTCGATTAACAATAGTATAAATGACGGTCCAAAAAAATTGGGTATCGCTTGCCAGGTGTCAGATGTCATAGAAGAGGGAAAATCAAACTTGGGACCTCGATCTCTCAATATTATGGGGGAGAGAAATACTACTAGATTAATAGCTAGTTGGTGACTAATGAAAAATATGATAAATTTAACAAAATATAGCAATTTAAACATGAAGAGCAAAGTTAGTGAAAATATATTTTATGGGATAAAGTGAACAACGAGATATATCGTTAAGGAAAGTGAACGAGGGAAAGAGAAAGGGTGGTGGTGTGGAGGTGAGATTCATTTTTTAGGCTTTTTCTAATAAAGTGAACCCATTAGACCAATAGTTGTTTGGTCAACTAAAATTTATCTTTTGAGGCGGGTAAATTGATGTATTCTTGTATGATTTAGAACCTAATGACATTATGACACTCCTATTAGTTGGTTGTATCATTAAGAATTTGAACCCTCTTATTGTCTTAGGTTTTTGTTTTGTTTTTGAAATGAGATATTTTGATTGAATTAAAAATCTAAGTGGGTTATATTGAAGTCCTTAGCAATACATCTATAACCAAGAAGGACAATTCTCTAACTAAAAAGCCATATCTGGATTGTGTAAACCAAAACGTGCAATAAAATGTGTCATATTATTACACTATTATAATTTTTGAACGTGAAAGACCCGCCAAGAGACCCTTTATATAGCATTCACAAGAACACTTTTAGTAGCCAAACATATACCGTACATCGTTGTTTTTAGTTTATAATTTAATTGTCCATTAAAAATCGAAGAATGATAATGTAAGTTATGTATATGTGCATTTTTGTGCATGACTTGGAGATGCTATAATTCAGAAATATGTTTTAATTTTTATTGCCAATACGTGGTTAAAAATATTCACATAATGTATTTTTTTGGTAAAAAAAAAAGGGTCCATTAATATACAGGTATTAGCACCTAAATTTATTAACAAAAACCACCCAAAGCCCCTTTCTTTTTTTGCGGGCCAACTATCATAATTCTATTATTCCTTTGCGGACACCACATCCACTGGATAACAAAAATTAAAAATACATGTCGTGTCCTCACCAGCTGCAACATGCCAAAAAACTAATAAACTGAAATTGCACATCCAATAAACTGCAGTTTCAACTCTAATAAATTGCAGTTTCTGCAGTTTCAGTTCACTTACAGTTCCAGAAACTGCAGTTTCAGTTCACTTGCAGTTTCAGAAACTGCAGAAAGTTCACTTGTAATTCCAGAACCGGCAGTTTCAGTTCACTGTAAACTGCATAAACTACAGTTTTTTATGCAATTTCAGTTCACTTGCAGTTTCAGAAACTGCAGAAAACTGCACTTCTAGAAACTGCAGAAAAATGCAAAAAATTGCAGTTTGACTTAAAATGGCATAAATGCATAAAGAGAGAAGAAAGAGAAAGACAAAAAGGAAATAAAATGGCAATTGACCAGATTTCAAGATAAGCCAGCTAGCTGCAACTTACCTTGTTATTAAAAAAAACTAATTGGTGCACTAAAGAGTAAAAACAATAAGTAAAAGGTACCTTAGAGTAATTAATTCAAAAAAAAAAAATATTCACATAATATTTGATAAAATATAAATTACATTTTCATATATGGGATTGAACCTACCAACCTATCACCACTCGGTCCACTCCAACTCCATGGAAATTCCACCATGTTGAAAATAGACATCGGTCATTGGGCCTTTGCTTCGTCTACCATTATCATGTCCAAAAAGCCGAAAAAGACCACATACCCAACAAGGGGCCAATTTACGCAATACACGCGTCGTAACATGTACACGGCCGCACCCTAACATTTCCCATTAGGGTTTTTAAGATTAGGTTTGCCACTCCTCTATTTCTCTGCCGCATTGGTTAGGGTTTTCGTAGCCACAACAACAAACACACACACACTCCCACCAAAAATTTTCTCTCTCGAACTTTCTCTTCTCCCAAACGCACTCTAACCCTCTACACTTTCCATCAACCGTCTCCCATATTCGATTCGTTCATGGATTCGAATAATCTCTGAAGGGTCTCGTGGTTGCTTTTCAAAGTCGGTGGATTTCTAGGGTTTTGGATTCGGACTTTTCGGAGCTAAGAAATGGCAACCGCGAACCCTTTCGATCTCTTGGGCGATGACGACTACGAGGACCCAAGTCAACTTCTCGCTGCTGCGCAGCAGAAGATCCCTCCTGCCCAGCCCAAGAAGGCTCAAAGCCCAGCTACTGCTGCTGCTCTGCCCGCTAAGCCCGCCAAGCTGCCTTCCAAGCCACTCCCTCCCGCTCAAGCTGGTGAGTTTCGATTCATTTCGTTGCTTTTTTATAGTTCATTTCTGTGGTTTTGTGTTTAAATCACTGTCTGGTTGTCTGGAAAATGGAAATGAATATTTTAGCTTCATCATATTGGTTGTGTGTATCTCTCTTCCTGGGTACTAAAGTAAGTTTTGATGATTTGTTTGGTTATTTGGTATTTGTTGTTTTGTTAAACTGGTTATTTTTATGAGTTATTGCTATTGCGGTGATTTGTTGAGATTTGACTTTAAGTATTATTTGTCTGTGTGTTGTGCATATTCATACAGTTTCGTCTATTAAGTTGTATGATGTGGTAATTTGTTGTATTTTGAAACTGAAGAATACATGTGCACAAAATTTTGTCATGAACCAAAGTGAGATTTAATTATTAGGACTGATAAAATGAAATCTGAATGAACACTGAGTATGATAATGTATTTAGTGTCCATTTGAATTAAATCCATTATAATTTAATGTAAGAGGTATGGTCAGGGGGAGTACCACTTATTGGAAAACATTCCTTTTGTATGTTGACTGAGAATTACTGCCCTTGTTATTTTTATTTTGGATAGCAATGACAGCCCTTGTTAATGTAGTCCATGTGGCTCATATTTTCTGAAGATTTTGAATGCTGTTTTTTTTTAATTATTATAATCCCCTTTCCATTATCAGTTGTGTTTGTATTCTTCTGGGTGCAAAACAAATGGTCGTTATAATAACTTGAGTTTGTTTCACATGCGTCCTTCATTACTTTCCATTTAATAAAGACATTCAAAAGTTTTATTCTTGTACGATTTTCAATATAAATTTTTGATGAAGATTTTCCTGTGATTGGTCCAGACACCAGAAGGATTATTCTGGTCTTTTTGCATTTTTTTGGCTTATGAGAAGCAAACCTCTGTTATCTCATGACAAATTAATAGTCTATTGAATTTCATATGGTTGTATGTTTCATATTATATATTTTATATTATCATATGATTCATAACATAACACTGTTTATCATGTGCAGTGAGGGAAGTAAGGAATGAAGGTGGCCGTGGAGGGGGCCGTGGTGGTGGGCATGGGTTTGGTCGTGGTCGTGGTGGAGGTGGTGGTGGATTTAATAGAGATCCAATCAACACTGAGAACACCAATGGGTTTTCTGGTGGGTACAGACCAGCTGAAGAGGGAGATACAGGGAAACTTTCTGAAAGACGTGGCGGCTTTGGTGGGCCTCGTGGTTCCTTCCGTGGTGGTCGCCGGGGTGGTTTTAGCAATGGAGAGGATGCAGAAGGGGAACGCCCTCGGAGGACATTTGATCGTCGCAGTGCTACTGGACGTGGGTTAGTATTCTTTAATCTATTGTATCATATAGATGATCTCCTATTCGTGTGTTTTCATCATTGGCATCTCATCATTTTTCTGTTATTTTGCTAATTATTATACGTGTAATATCAGGAGTGAGTTTAAGCGTGATGGGGCTGGTCGTGGGAACTGGGGATCTCCCACCGATGAGATTGCTCCGTAAGTATATCTTTTTTGATTCCTACATGAGTTTGTAAACCCTTGATATGATGACACTTTTATTTAATCTCTATCCTTGTATGATGCTTATTTGCATGAATATTTTTGCTAAATTAAGGGAGGTTGAAGAGCCTGGCACTGAAAGTGAGAAGAATGTTGGTGCTGAGAAGCAGTTGGGAGAGAATGAGGCTGCAGATGCCAACAAGGAGAATCCTGTGAATGAGTCAGAAGAAAAGGAGCCTGAGGAGAAGGTAAATTATACTGTTTTCACATTGTTGATGCAACATTTCTGGATACCTTGAAGATAACTGATTGGATTGGATTTTGTGGCCAACCTAATGTTTAACTTTATCCTTGTTGAACATTATTACAGGAGATGACTTTGGAGGAGTATGAGAAGGTGCTTGAAGAGAAGAGGAAGGCTCTGCTTGCACTGAAGACCGAGGAAAGAAAGGTTGACTTGGACAAAGACTTGAAGTCTATGCAACAGCTTTCAAATAAGAAGGGAAATGATGACATCTTTATCAAACTGGTGAGTTCAACACATTGAATATATACTAATCTTATTTTATTTGATGTTGCTAGTGTACTTAATAATCTACTTTGCCATTAATTGTCAGGGTTCTGAAAAGGACAAGCGCAAAGAAGCTGCTGATAAAGAAGAGAGAGCTAAGAAGGTTGTTTTTTCTTTCATACATGGTTCATTTTTTAGCTGTTTTTTTTTTTTTTTAAAATCATTATTGCAGCTTTCATTTTGATGATACTTGAGACAATTCCAAGTTTGTTTTTTGGTTGTGACAATTTGGACATGTTGGTTGTCTTAATAGTTATTACCTGGTTTGAGCTGAAACTTTTTAATCTTGCTCAGTACTGATTCTTTCTCTTTTTATATATTTTTTCTGATAAAATCTCTTCTCTTTCCTAATAAATTAAACAGACTGGGTTCATATACCCTGTTAGGCTTGCTTAGTGACTGCTTTTTGCACATCAGGATTGAATTTGCAGTCGGTGTGGGGTGCTGATTATAGCCCCACTTTTTCATTTGTCTTTTATACTGGTACTTTACATTCTAATCTATTGTTTTGGAGGATGACTGCATTCAGTTTAACTTGGTACAATTTGCAGACTTGTGGTTATGGTTTTTTAGGGTCTTGGTTGCTGGATTATAAATTGAAAAAGATAATATATGTTTAAATAATTTTGTATTATAAGGAGTACATTGCTGGAAATCTAATGACATTTTTCATGCGATCTAGTGATTATGGATGTATATTACTCTTAATGTATTATTGTTTTGATGAGATGTTTGACTGCGTGATTGATAATTGTGTGTAGTCTGTTAGCATAAACGAGTTTCTGAAGCCTGCTGAAGGGGAGAGGTACTATTCCCCTGGTGGTCGTGGTCGAGGCCGTGGCCGTGGTTCACGAGGTGGATACAGTGGAGGACCTGCTGCTGGAGGTTACGCAAGCAATGTGGCAGCACCCTCCATTCAGGATCGTGGGCAGTTCCCATCCCTGGGTGGCAAATGAGAGTCTACTGCTACTTCCAGCTCGAAGTCTTTTTATCCATTTTGGGGGTTAATGTGATACAATTAGAGTGGCAGGCTATCCACAGGAATATTAAGAACCATTTTTATTTATTATCTATGCTTTTTGAGTGTAAATTTTATGTCTTGAACAATTAAGTCATGCATCAGTTTTGAGTTGGAATAGGTTGAGAACAGTCACTGTTTTTTAAATCTACTGTTTGCTTTACTTGATTTTCATTCTTGGTTCTTATGGATGAGCATTATTGATTAGCTGTTAGTCAAAGCCTCAAAGGGCATGAGCTAGGAGGTGCTATTTATCTAAAAACGATTATTCACCTCAAGAACCTTGACTAATTATACTCGTCTGCTAAAGTTTTGCTTAGATGAATCACTTGTTAGGATGGGTTTAGCATATAGAGGTTGCTCCATAACCTTGAGTCTTGCTCCTTTTGCAACTGCCTATATAACTTTCTTGGGAGGATTTTACATATCAATACGATACAATCAGAATCAACCATCATCTGAAATTGTGTCCCACTTCCTTGATTGGCAATCTGTCACAACATATGAAATGGTCTGATAACAGTACAGTAGCTTCACGGTTCATCCTCCTTTGAAGCACCTCCAAAAATTTGTTCTCTTTTTTTACAGTGGTACAGAATTTTAATTTTACAAATATTTCATGTTTTATTATTATCGCCCGTTTGTCATAAGCATTATGATTTATGACTCCTACCCCCCATTTTTTATTTTGCATTTGGAATGAAAAACGTCATCCAACATTTTTTTCTCGCGACCCGACAAAGGAACCCTTTTTTATTTATTGCGGGAAAGATCTCCATCTCCCCTTGTGTTCTAAACCGAGCATAAACTCTCGGGAATTCAACTTCCTAGTTGTGCATGAGAAATCATGATGCTCTCTTTAAAATTCTTGAGAAATGTATAATAAATTCGGTTTTCTTCACCACCAACTATGACAAATCTTAGAAACACCAAAAAACTTCCTTCACTGCTGCTCAAAATTTTCTCACAGACCAAACATCCATACTCTTCCCTCTCCACCTTCACAATCCAAAACCTACATGCCAATCAAGACAAAGAACCCCTTCCCGCCAACTTTCCCTCCCGCCCACCACAAGAGACACACTTGGTTTCTTCCCGTAACATGACCCTGAAGATCACAAACACTCAATGTGAATTCAACGATATCGTTATGTCAAATAAGTTGATCACCAGCTATATTCGAGCTGGGGATTTAGATTCTGCTCTCAAGGTGTTTGAAAGAATGACAGTTAGGACAACAATTACTTGGAATTCAATTTTAGCCGGGTATGCAAAAATGCCCGGGAAAATGAAAGAAGCCTGTGAGTTGTTTGAAAAATGTCCTGAACCAGACACTTTTTCATATAATATTATGTTGGCTTGTTATTTATACAATCTTGACATTGATTCTGCTTTGGAATTCTTTCATAAGATGCCTGTCAAGGACACGGCTTCTTGGAATACTATGATATCGGGTTTTGCTAGAAAAGGGAAGATGAGGGAAGCACGTGCGTTGTTTTTGGTGATGCCAAAGAAGAATGGTATCTCGTGGAGTGTGATGATTTCGGGGTATGTGAAATGTGGGGATTTGGAGCTGGCACAGGAATTGTTTGAGGTAGCAACGGTTCAGAGTGTTGTGGTGTGGACTGCTATGGTTACTGGGTATATGAAGTTTGGAAAGATTGAATTAGCAGAGAAATTGTTTAGAGAGATGCCTGTGAAAAATTTAGTAACTTGGAACGCTATGATTTCAGGTTATGTTGAAAATTGTCAAGCTGAGAAGGGTTTGAAGCTTTTCAGGTCAATGATTGAATTTGGGGTTAGGCCAAATCCGTCAAGTTTGAGTAGTGTTCTACTGGGCTGTAGTAACCTATCTGCATTGCAGATGGGTAAGCAGGTACATCAGCTGCTTTATAAATTTCGATTATATAATGATACAACTGCAGGGACCTCATTGGTAAGCATGTATTGTAAGTGTGGGAATTTGGAGGATGCCTGGAAGTTGTTTACCAAGATGGCACGAAAAGATCTTGTTACTTGGAATGCAATGATTTCTGGTTATGCTCAACATGGAGCAGGTCTAAAAGCTCTCAATTTGTTTGGTCAGATGAGGAATGAGGGAACAAAGCCAGATTGGATCACATTTGTGGCTGTGTTGATGGCTTGCAACCATGCGGGATTGGTAGATCTTGGGGTTAAATATTTTGATTCAATGGCAAGGGATTATGGAGTTGAAGCTAAGCCAGACCACTATACATGTATGGTAGACCTTCTTGGTCGAGCTGGTAGGCTTGTTGAAGCTGTACATATGATAAAGAAAATGCCATTTGAACCACATTCTGCCATTTTTGGAACCCTTTTGGGTGCTTGTCGGATCCACAAGAACTTAGAGCTAGCTGAGTTTGCTGCCAAGAAATTGCTTGATCTCGATCCAACGAGTGCAGCTGGTTATGTTCAACTTGCTAATGCTTATGCAGCAACAAACAGATGGGACCATGTTTCCAAGGTCAGGCGATTGATGAAAGAAAACAGGGTAGTGAAGACACCTGGGTATAGTTGGATTGAGGTTAAGAGTGTGGTGCATGAGTTCAGGTCAAGTGACAGGGCTCACCCAGAATTAGCATCCATACATGAAAAATTGTTTGAGCTGGATCAAAAAATGAAGTTGGCAGGCTATGCTCCAGATCTTGAATCTGCATTACATGATGTTGGGGAGGAACAGAAACAGCAGCTTCTATTGTAGCACAGCGAAAAACTAGCAATTTCTTTTGGGCTTATAAAAGTGCCATTAGGGACCCCAATCCGCATTTTCAAGAACTTGAGAGTGTGTGGGGATTGCCATCATGCCACGAAGTATATATCAGCAATTGAAAAAAGGGAAATCATTGTCAGAGATACTACAAGGTTCCATCATTTCAAAAATGGGGTTTGTTCTTGTGGTGATTACTGGTAAGCATGCAAAACAGTAGCTAGCTCTCTCGGATCTCCTCAAGAATTCATCGTGACAAGGACAACGAGGGTGTCAACAAAGGTATCTGCTCAATCAGATCACCATACATATCCTTCTGATCAAGTTGGCATTCCATATCTGGTTCTATATTTGATAAACTATGCAACATGTGGTCTTCTAATAACGTTCTTGTCATATATTGGAGCTGGTTTGGGTTTCTGTGGATTGACATCATCCAAAAGCTGACTGCGCTTTCTTGATTACCAAATGCAGCTATTTACGTTCTTTTTGCTGTTGGCCACCCCACATTCTACAGCTGCATATAGAACCGGGCACATAATGTGATGCCTCCAGATCAACTGAAGGGGTTCAACTCAGCTTCCATACATAAAATACATCTAAAATCATGCCAACACAACCCAAGCATGCACTGCTTCTTGAAGAGAGCCTACAAGATCCCCTCAAGTTCTGTAATTCAAATGCGGTTCTGAGAATTCGAAACTCAATAATAACTTTTGTCCTCAGGAATTGAAATTCCTAACGAAATCACAATTTAATTTATGTATGGGAATGCTTTTGGCTATGCCAAAAGGCTGTGTTTTTTAGGAATGCTTTTGGCAATGCCGAAAAGGCTGTATTTTTCTACTATGACCTTTCCTGGATTACAGAGTTAGGCAGTGCTTCCAAGTGAAAAAGTGAACATATAACACTCCGTATAATAACACTCAAATATGTCTAAAATTTGATTAAATAATTAAGCGTGGAAAGGTGTGACATTTGTTCGATGCGAGTCACCACTGGCCAATAATAGAGATCTTACAGTAGTTGCATTCTTAATGGTGAAACTTCCCACATTTATTCCATCACGTACTAAATTAATAGATCGCACAACAGTTGCTAACACTATTGAAAACAAATCACGCATCTGACAAGAATTAGGGGAGCAGAACAAGGCAAATACTGATATTCACCAATATTCCTAATTTGTACAAAAGTTTTTGAAAACAAATACATTGAAAAGAATGGAAGCTTTAACAAAGTGCTGACAACTGCAACAAAAGAAAATCATAACGAACAATCATCTTCATATCAAAGCGTTAAGATAACACTAGGTTTACATGCCACAAAGAACACCGATAAACACCATTGCCCACCAATTATTTTCCATTTAAGTAGAGCAGCAACCAGACTTTTGGTTGACCGGCTGTCCTCGAATCTGCACTGTTGGAGGCCTGGCGTTGTTCATCGGTTGACTTGCCATCCTGCAGAATAAAACCAAACATGTGAAAGACGTCAATTATCTAGAAGCAATCAAATAACTATGGCCTAACTCACAAATTTGATACAAAAGATCCAAATATAAATTTCCAAAGGAGCATAACTATGAGTTCCTTCCCTAACATACAAAGACACAAACACCATGCAAATAAAGTACCTGTTCTTGATCTCAGCAGCCATGGCCATGAAAGCTTGCTCTACATTAGTGGAATTCTTAGCACTTGTTTCCATGAAAGGGATCCCAATTTCATCTGCAAAGGCCTAAACAAAGAAAACACCAAATTCAATAATTATAATTGAACACATCTCCAAGTTATACAACGGGAAAACCTGGAGCCTGCTCATCAAAGATTTACCTTTCCCGTCTCATAGGACACAACTTTATTTGCTGTGAGATCACACTTGTTTCCAACTAGTAGCTTGTTCACGTTTTCACTGGCATATCGGTCAATTTCATTCAACCATTGCTTAACATTGTTGAAACTCTCTTGGTCAGTGACATCATAAACAACCTGCATGAGAGCCAACCGCATGAGACTAATATCTTGCGTGAAGAGCAAACTCATGAGAAAATAACAGGCAAAACAAACAAATAGTTTCCAACACACTTACAATGATACCATGAGCCCCTCGGTAGTAGCTGCTAGTGATTGTCCTAAAACGTTCTTGACCAGCAGTGTCCCACTGCACATCCCAAGAGCAAACACAATTAGCGATTAAGAACAGAAAAAGGCAGATGAAACAATGTTTGCATTAATTGTTGATAAACAAACCACAAGATGCATGAAAGAACTTGAAAAGTCAATTTCATTTGAACTAATCCAAAACAGCTACCAACTTCATCAAGATAAACAACTTTACTACTAAGAATCTCAACCTACGATGCAAAAAGAACAAAATATGAAAACCCAATTCATTTATACGTACAATTTGAAGTTTAATAGTCTTCCCATCCTGCTCCACAGTGCGGATTTTCTAAATATACAACAAGAAAAGAGAGTGCATAGATCAGTAAATTGAATTAAACGAATCAGTGATCTAATAAAAGCCAACAAAATGCTTACAAAGTCAACTCCAATTGTGCTGATATAGCTATCCAAGTACGAATCATCCTGGTTTGCACAAACACATGAGAACAATTAGAAAGCTCAAATCTCACATACCCAACTGTGCTTACATACCCAACAATTAGAAATTTCAAACTTAACATAAAAACAATTGTGCTTACAGCAAACCGCAGAAGTAGACATGACTTGCCGACACCAGAGTCTCCAATCAGCAAAAGCTTAAACAAATAGTCACTGCAAACAGTTTGCAACACACAACTTACTAATCACAATTAACTATACAACAATCAAAATTAAAATTAACAGAACCGATCCAACCACTTAGTCTATGAATTATTGCAAATTATGAGTCCCAAAATTTTAACATAAATTATGAATCTAACACAAAAGCTGGACGGATCTGATTGCGATGCATCCAGATCTATATTGAAAAACCCTCAATTCGAACAAAAAACCAAGCAGAAATTTTTAATCAAAATTGAATAAAATTAAAAGCTTCCATGTAATTGGGGTTCGAGAATCATTGCAAATACAATCAAATTCAATCTCGAAAATAAAAAAAAATAAAATAAAATCGGAATCGGAATCGGACTCAGAAATATTTTGGGGTTGAACTCACTATTCGGGATTCATGGCTGAAAGCGGGAAAGAATCGCGAGAAATTGGAGAGAATTCTGATTCCGGCGAGAAATTGCCGCTTTGAGTGAGATCTTCTTCGCTCGCCGGAGAGAGAGAAAGGAGGAGGAATTGGAGAAGAAGAAGAAGAAACCGAGGAGAGGGGAAATAAGGGAAGAGGAAGGTGCGTGTTTGTATTGGTATTTTTAAAGCACCCTAAAATGTCGGAATTTTCTTAGTGTCTGTGACGTAGTAACAGGGACTAGATTCCGCCACGTGTACTCTTGATCGATTGATATTACCAAAATGGGCTTTCTGATAATAATTTCACATTTGATTCGCATCTTGATTTTTACTTCTTTTTGTATGGAATTAGCATCGTGATTTAATCAAATTTACATCACAAAGTTTATATTAGAATTAATTTAGAAAATTAGAATGCCTACTATCATGGATTAATTATATAAGGGATTGTAAGGGATTGACGGGACTGTTTTATAAGAATTCTTAGATTAATTCAATGACACATATTTAATCTCACTTATATCTATTTTATTACCTAATAATTTATTGTCTTTGGCTTTATTGCAAAAATATCATCCACACTGATTGATCCGTTTGTTTACTGAGCGATCAATAGTTAGTCAATTGCTCCATTGTGTTTTTTTTTTCGTTAAAGTTAAAGTTATAATTGTCTCACAATCACAGTTATTAATATACTAAATATAAGACCCTACAAGCCTAGAATTTTACTATGTTACACTAAGTTCATACAAGTTTAAGGATTTATATTTAGGCTTCAGAGTTGATGCCCTAATGTCTAGAGATTAAACGTTGAGGTTAAGTCTTAAATTATAATACAAAGATTGAAAAAATAACTAATGAATAAAGTTATGATTGTGACACAATAAAAAAATTGTAATTGTTATGCAATCATAATTGCATACTTAGATAAAAAAAAATAAAAATTTATTCAATCAACTAGTGAAACTATCAATCAATTGGTAGAATGTTGACATTTTTTTTTGCAGTTAAAAATTTGGTACATAAATTAAAGAGTGGTTATATAACTTATATTCTCACACTCTTGTTCTATTTTCCCACCAAACTTATTTTACACCCACCATTAAATTTTAAAAATATATAAAAACACTTTTCACACCCCTTATTATTTTTATAATATCATTTGACATACCAACTTAAACACCCACCCAAAAACACTCTTCTCGCCCCCTTAATTATTATCTCACCCACCCATTTTTTTTTCTTAACTATAACACGATGTCGTTTGGATGCTCATGTGGTTCAATCATACCAGTGATCAATTTCATTTTGGAATCTGTGTTAAATGTGCTGACTACCAAAGTTAGGAGCAAGGCCGGCCCTGAGGGTAGGCGAGCTAGGCGAGCGCCTAGGGCCCACCCATCCAAAAGGCCTCCATCTTCTAAGTTGGGCTTCTTAAAAAAAAAAAAAAAAACCTTTTTTGACTATTCATACTTTTAGTTTAGGCTTACTTCATCCATTGATTATTCTTCTACTCATTTGCCTCATTTAATTAATATTGAGAAATAAAGAAACTCTCTAATTTGGTAACAAAGGTTTGTTAGCAGAGAATTTGAAATATAGATTACCAAGAGGCTTGCTACTTGCACCCTAAAGTTTGCTACATATATTAGTTATCTTTAACACTGAATTCAACTTTTATGTACTTAAAGATTCTCAATTAATTCAAATCAGTTTTATTTTTTTACTTTCTCTTACTAAATCGATGGGTATCAAGTTAGAAATTGCTTATTGATTTTTTAGTCAATTAATTTTAGTTATTGAATAAGAAAGGGCCTCAAATTTTTTTCTTGCCTATGGCCACCTAAATCCTTGGACCGGCCCTGGTAAGGAGGCTTAACAAGACTCATAGTAATTAGAAAATCAACTTCTTGAAACATGCCAACCATGAGCGCAAGACCATAGTCCCTCTTTTTGAGAGAGTTTAGGTGCCTTTTCCCTATCCGGCATCTCATTTTGGCTATATCAGGAAGTGGATCCACAATCAAGTTTTATTCAATTGAGTAACCAACCAAAATTTTAAATAAGTGCCACACTCACCCCGTGACTACATGCAAGAACACTTTTAACAAAAATTTGACTGATAAATCGTACGAATTTTATGGATTTTAAAATACTTGTATTGAAAATTTTAGAATTTTTTAAATTTTGGTTGTTGTTGTAAGGAGGTGAGTGAATAGAGGGGGGTGGGTAGAGTACTAGACTACTTTCTTTATTTTTTAGTTATGTCTTTAGAAGTCATTTTACAATAGGATAAATTTGTCATTATTTTTTTTATATTAAAATATGGGTGAAAAGATAAAACAGGAATGTGGGAATAATTTTTCGGAATATAACTGCTCTTCCACTTAACTTGTATCTGTGTTCAATATCACATTAATTAATTGAAGAAATTGACATTCAAACTATTAAAACGACCAAATAGAGCATAAAATAAGTGTTGATGCAAATTCTCGTAAGGTAGATGCAACAACTTAGAAAAGCTGATCTGGCTGATCAGATGCTTTGCTAGATGATGAAGTGGGTGTTGATTGAGATCTTCCTGCAAGAGAAACAAGATCAAAGGAGATGGACCGGTGTGGTACCAGCTAAACACGCTCCGATGATGAAGTCAGTGATGGTGTTTGATGGCGGGCGCGGAAGAACAAAGGATGAACTTGGGAGAATGGGAAGAACAAGGCAAATGTTCTGGGTTATTCTCAATAAGTTGGGTATGCTATTGGGTGAGTAGGAATTTTTGTGAAGTGTTTCCTGGATAGATCCATCATTTTGTGCATATATGGTGCCTTATATAGGCAAAGGAATACTTAATGAATAAGTTACCTGCATGTGAATGAATGGTTGCCAGAGACCCACGCACCTGGTCAGAGCTAGTTGCATGCACAGCTATCCACCTCCTCAACATTCAATGCTGCATTGAATGCCCCATTAAATGCAAGGTTAGAAGGTTCAGGTAAATTCCCCCAGTAGTTAAGAATGCAGACTGGATATTCTATCTGTTAGAAGATTTGTGTCAGGTGCATTCAAGTATGGCGGTTCGTCCCAGCGTGATCTTCCTGGGAATGGCGGCGGAGAGCCGAGCCGAACCGAACAGATGTTCTTTATACGTATGCATGAAGTCCATATGTGATCGGATCGGACATGTGATTCCGGACCGAGTCGACCCAAAAGATAGGGGTCCCTCCGAGCCCTAACTGGCCGACGTCAGAGCTCGAAAGGAGGTCACTTCAGTGTCGAGCCGAGCCAAACCGGGATGACAATGGAAAGACGGACACTCAATCCCTTGGAAGATCATCGGTTCGGCTCGGACCGAACATGGAGGGCCTGGCATGGAGACCCAGTCCGAGCTGGCAGAGGAAGTGTTGATCAATGATGATGTGGAGGTCAGAGTTTGACCACTGAGAGTCAACTCCGATGTTGGTTTTGACTAGCCACGTGTCGAGCCGTGATTGGCTGCTCGGATCAGTGTGAGTTTTCCCACAAACAGGAGTCCCCCAGCTTCCAATCCGAGCGGGCAGTGGTGGATTGGAAGTTGAATATGTGAGGGCATTCCCAAAGACAGCATGTCGCTTGATCCGAGCCGACCCCGACAAGCCCATGATCCTGAAGATCCGAACACATGACGACTTGTGGTTGGCCAAAATATCTCAGGGACAGGTGAAGGGACGTTTGATCTCTGCATGGGGGAACGTAAGGGTCACCTCATTTATGGGTATTTTTGAATGCTTGACAGGTGTCAAGATCCGGCATGTGAAGCGCCGGAAATGAAGGGCTGAGATCGGTTTGCATGGGGGTATAAATTATGCCTTTCTCTCTCTTCCCTTTCACTTTCATCTTCAGTTTCTTCCTCTCTCTGCGAAACCTCTCTCTCTCGCCGCGAATTTCATTCTCTCACCGCCATCTGAGAGGTTGTCCGATCCCGATTTTGACCAGACACGGTCGTGGGCGAGGTGGTCCCGAGTGTGTAAGGGGCGGAGACTTTGGGCGAAGGAAAACCAATAAGTGATTCTCCTCCTTTTTTGAGTTTTCTGCATTTTCGGGTTTTGGGTGTGTGTTCTTGAGAGTTCTTGAGAAAAAACACTTTTTGATTTAAAAAGCAAGAGAGAGAAAGGTGAGAAGGTTTTTATAATGTCTGGGACTGATTCGAGTGGCCGGTTCGGCTCGGGAGAAGCCTTTGAAGGAGATAGTGAGGCCGAGCTGAGCCGAAGCCCACCTGCGGGTGAGGCGAGTTGGGACGGGTTGTCCGAAGAGTTGGACGAGGTCGGCTCGGCGCTAGACCACAACCCAGGTGAAGAGCGCCGAGCTCGAGGGGACCAGGAGAACCCCGAAGTATTGAGTTCCGACCGGGAACAAGGGGCGGCCGAAGGAGGTGACGAAGAGCCTCTTGACGTCGAGCCGATCGCCACTATCCCGAATTGACTCACCTCAGGCTCGGATGAAAGAGACAGGGGTCACGAGGCGTCGACCTTGGCTCAGGAGGTGACGGGGAGTCCGGTCGACCCGGACTTCTACGAGGAATTGGCGTGGAAGGCCGATCAGATCCCCAATGAGATGACCGAGTATCATCTCAGGGACTTGAGGAATAGGTACTCAGTTCCCGAATCCGTGCTGATGAGGTTGCCGATTGGGGGAGAGAAGCCGAGCCGACCTCCAACAGGATGGGTGACAATGTACCCCGAGATGGTTGAGAACGGGGTTCGGCTTCCCCTGCATCCCTTCCTGCAGGACTGGGTCGCGACGATCGGCGCGGCGCCGCACCAACTGAATCCAAATGTATACAGGATCATCCTGTCCATGCATATCTTGTGGCACAAAGTGCACAAGTGTGTGCCACACAAGGATGTCCTGTTCTGCAACTACGCGCTGAGGTCGAAGCAGAGCGAGCTCGGATTCTACAACCTCCAGGCGTATTCGGGGCCACTCTTCGATGGGAATCCCTCCTCCCAAAAGACATGGAAGAAAAGATACTTCTTTGTCTCCGGGGATTGAGAGTTTGCCGATCCGAGCAGACCCACCATGGCTCGGGTTCCTAGAGCTTTTAGGATTCCAGGTGGGCATTGGAAGTCTGGGACCGATCCGAAGATGGCTATGTGTTTTTGTGATAATTGTTTTCCTTTTTCTAACTCCTTTTGGTTTCGTCTTTGCAGTCAGCTGGGGCAAATACAAACTCCGAGGCGAGCTCAAGGATCAGATCGCCGCGATTAGGGACTCACCAGCAGAGTACTTGTCAACCAAGTTTCTGCTCGGGGAAACCCAGATCAGATCAAGCGGGATCTCCTGGTTTGTGCCCAGGTGGAATCCACGAGCCGAAAAGGGAATGGCGCCCACCGAACTGGAGGCTCGCCTGAGGAAGAAAGCGGCTCGGAGCGTGCAGAGGAGGGGCGCCGGGCGGGCGCCTGCCGAGCCGGTCCAGCTCCTGCCGCAGCGTCAGCTCGGCCTGGACCTTCTGTGCCGAGGTCGGATCGGCAAGCCGAAAAAAGAAAAGCTCCCCAGACCGAGGCCCGGGTGGAGAAGAGAGCTCGGGCCGAGCCCAGTGGTCCTGGTGCCGAAGCGTCTGGCTCGGCACCCCGGAAGACGGTGGAAGTGGACCCCCTCCATCGAGCCGTTCGTCACGGGCTTTAAGCGCGTGATAACGCCGAAGATAGTGGAGGGGCTCTGGGCCGGTCAGGAGGAGCCGAGCTTCAGCCAAATGGCTCTGAGCACATCCCGCCAAGCCATGCTGGTAAGTCTTTTTCGCCTCAGAATACGTTTATCCGATCGGTTCGGATTAACCATTTCTTGTTGTTTTCGCAGCTCGCCTTGAAGCAGTTTGAGGCTGCCCACGCCGCCGTCGAAGCCGAGGCGAGAATGGGGAGGTTTCGGGAGCGAGTCCTCGAGCTTAAGGGGAAGCTGGCCGAGGCCGAACGGGCGGTCAAGACCGAGCGTGATCGGTCGGCAGATCTGCGGTCCAAGCTGGCCAAGAAAGAAGTGGAGGTCGCCCGCTCGGGAAAGAACTTCTCACCTCGGAGCAGAAGGTGGCGGACCTAGGCCAGCTCGCCGACCAGCTTCAACAAGATGTCGTGGAGGCTGAGCGAAGGGCAGCTGAGTCGCGGCGACAGGCCGGGCTCCCGAGCGCGCAGGTGCTGGCTGATGCCCACTTCGAGGGGTACAAGGAGTTGCTGGAGAAGATCAAGTCGAAGAGGCCGGACTGGGATGTCTCGTTCCTCGGCGAGTCCGACGGTGAGGAGGATACCCAGGGGAGTCAGCAGGATGAGCTTCCTCTTCCCGATCGCCAAGTCTCCGCCGAAGCCGAGCCGACACCGGAGGATCCTCCGCTGCCTGCGTGCGAGCCGATTCCGATCCCCCCAGTCCCCGAATCCGATCCCAATGCTGAGATGCAGATCGGCGGGGTTGAGGTGGTGCAGCTCGGCGAAGAGACACCCGAGGAGTCCACCGAGCCGATCCTGGAGGGCCCTGCCGAGTGATCTGCATGATTATTGATTTTGTTTTTATGTATCTTGCTTTTTACGTTTCTCCCCGAGCCGATGTGTGGCTCGAGTTTGATTTGATTTTGAAACAATATGTATTTAGATTTTATGTTTGTCAATTTATTCAGTGTTTTCTTTATGAGCCAAGTTATTGTCAGTTCAGCTCGGAGATTAAGCTAAAGATATAACAAGTAACTTGGATAAGAAAATGATAAAACTAACAGATATAATAAAAACCAAGATATCTTGAGATCGGCTCGGCATACCAATCGCAATAAAATGAATTGTAATGGCAAATTGAAACCTGTCTTCGGATCAGCTTGATAAGCATAACGAAGATAAGTAGGGATTTGAAAACCCTAGTGATCTCAGATGGGCTCGGTATACCCATTGAGATATTTAGGAATTCTATTTTTGAGAAAAAAATAGAAAAAATATTCAAACCTACTTTCAGATCGGCTCGGCATGCACGATGAAATTTTTGTTTGGAGTGTATATTTTTTCTTTTCGAAATATCCTGTTGAGCGTTAGAACTGTAGAAAGTCGCTTCGGCTCGGACAGGGATTTTTATAGACCTGATAAGTCTGTACTATGTCGAGCATCAGGCCGAAAATGGCGCGCTAGCTCGGCACAGGAGTTTATAGACCTGATGAGTCTGTACTATGTCGAGCATCGGGCCGAAAATGGCGCGCCAGCTCGGCACAGGAGTTTTTAGACCTGATGAGTCTGTAATATGCCGAGCATTGGGCCGAAAGTGGCGCGCCAGCTCGACACATGAGTTTATAGACCTGATGAGTCTGTAATGTACCGAGCGTCAGGCCGAAAATGGCACTTCGGCTCGGCACATGGGTTTATTATTTTTTTCGAAGGGAACACTTAGATCTTTCCTCTTTGTTGAATGTGTATAGGAGTAGAGTCCCTAGTGTTTGCTTCGAAAAATAAGAAGAAGATGAGTCAAAATGTGTTCATCTTTTCATTGATTGGAATGGGTGTTAGGTCGGACAATCCCCGATCCTAACTTCATTTTTACTGATAGTAAGTCTTCAAGTGTTCAGCGTTCCAACTGTGCTTGAGAGGCTTCCCAGCCAGAGTGGCCAAGTTGTAAGTGCCAGGCTTGACTATGCCTGTAATTATGTACGGTCCGGTCCAGTTCGGATGGAATGAGCTCTCCTTGACGGCAAGAGGGTTTTTCTTCATGACGAGATTGCCCAATCTGAAGCTCCTGGGCTTGACCCTTTGGTTGTAGTATTTGGCTACTCTCTGCTGGTAAGCGGCTCGGCAAAGATTGGCTTCGGCTCGCCTCTCCTCGATTAGGTCTAGTTCGAGCCGAAGTCCAGTGTCATTGGTCTCGGGATTATATGTGCCGGTCCGGAATGAAGGAGTCCCCATTTCGACCGGGACGACAGCATCAGTTCCGAACGCCAATGCATAAGGTGTTTCCTTCGTGGAGTTGCGATAGCAAGTTCGGTAGGACCATAGCACCTCTGGCAAGAGTTCGGGCCAATTCCCTTTGGCATTGTCGAGCTTAGTCTTGAGGGTCTTCTTGATGATCTTGTTGATGGCCTCGACCTGTCCGTTCGACTGCGGATGGTAAGGGGCGGTGAAGCGTAAGTTGATGTTCAAACGTGAACAAAAACTCCTGAATTTCTTGCAGTCGAACTGTTTGCCATTGTCCGCAATGATGGTGTGCGGCATGCCGAACCGGCATATGATGTTCTTCCAGACGAAGGTCTCCATCCGTTCGGCCGTGGTAGTGGCTAGGGGCTCGGCTTCGGCCCACTTGGTGAAGTAGTCAACTGCTACTACAGCCATGGTGACTTGTCCCTTCGCCTTCGGCATAGGGCCGATCAGATCGAGTCCCCACTGCGCGAACGGCCAGGGACTGGATATGGAGGTCAGCAACTGGGGAGGTTGATGGGGGACCGCGGCATATTGCTGGCACTTGACGCAAGCGCGAGACAGATGGTATGCGTCTTTGTTCAGCGTCGGCCAGAAGTAACCCTGTCTGATCGTCTTGTAGGCGAGGGCTCTTCCTCCAGAGTGGTTTCCGCATATCCCCTCGTGGATTTCTCTTAGCACATCCTGACCTTCTTGGGGAGTGACACACCGCAAGTAGGGCAGGGAGAAACTCTTTTTGTAGAGCTGACCGTCGATCATGCTGAATCGAGCCGACCTCGTCTTGATGAGGCGTGCCTTGTCCCTCTCTGGGGGGAGGATCCCGGAGACCAAGTAGTTGATGATCGATGTCATCCAGTTCGGCTCGGCCTCGGTTTGCATGACAGTGACTTCGTTTTGTGCGGTGCTAGGTCTGTCCAGGATTTCGACTGGAACGTGCCTGGCGGATCCGGTGTCCGTGGCCGAAGCTAGACGTGCCAGGGCGTCGGCTCTGCAGTTCTCCGCCCTCGGGATTTGAGATATTTTGTACTCACGGAAGTTCCTAAGCAGCAAACGGGTCTTCTCGAGATAGGCAGTCATGCTAGGTTCTCGAGTCTCATACTCTCCCAATATCTGATTGACGATGAGTTGGGAGTCGCTGAAGATGTTCAGTTTGGTCGCGCCGAGCTCCTTTGCCAATCTGAGTCCGCCAATGAGTGCCTCATACTCTGCTTCATTGTTGGATGCCTGAAATCTGAAACGAAGAGCATACTCCATCACAACTTGTTCTGGGGAGATCAAAACAAGCCCGGCTCCGCTTCCCATGGCATTGGAAGATCCGTCCACATAGAGGGTCCAGGTGAGGAGATCAGCCTGGCCGTGTTCGTTATTTGTGTTCGGATCGGAAGCTGCTGGTACAGCGTCGGCGTGCGGCGGGTCTTCCGTCGAGGTGGTTGACTCACAGATGAAGTCCGACATTGCCTGACCTTTAATGGCCGTCCTGGGACGGTAGATGATGTCGAACTCGCCGAGCTCGATTGACCACTTGATGAGCCGACCCGAAGTCTCGGGTTTTGCCAGGATTTGCCTGAGCGGCTGATCGGTCAAGACGACGATTGAGTGAGCCTGGAAGTAGGGCCTTAATTTCCGAGCCGAGCTGACCAGAGCGAGAGCCATCTTCTCGAATTTTGGATACCTGGTCTCGGCATCAGCTAGGGCTCGGCTCGTATAGAAAACGGGGCGCTGTACACCGCCGACCTCTCTCACCAGAACTGAGCTGAGAGCCGAGTCAGAAATAGAGAGGTAGAGAAAAAGTTCTTCACCTTCCTCCGGTTTGGATAAGATGGGAGGTTCCCCCATGTGCCTTTTCAGATCTTGAAAGGCCTGCTCGCATTGGGGGGTCCATTCTATGCCCTTCCCTGCTCCCTTTAAAGCTTTGAAGAAAGGGAGGCACCGGTCAGTGGATTTTGAGATGAACCGGTTCAGGGCGGCGACTCTTCCAGTCAGACTCGGGATTTCCTTGCGTGTTCTCGGGGACTTCATGTTGATCAAAGCCTGGATCTTCTCCGGATTGGCTTCGATCCCCCGTTGGCTGACCAGATAGCCAAGGAATTTGCCCGACCGAACTCCAAAAACACACTTGGATGGGTTCAGCCGCATCTGATATTCTTTTAGGACTCCGAACATGTCTGAGAGGTCCTTTACGTGATCGTCCGCCTCTATGCTTTTAACCAGCATGTCATCCACGTAAACCTCTATGGATTTGCCTATGGAAGATCTGAACATGTGGTTGACCAGCCTTTGGTAGGTGGCTCCGGCGTTTTTGAGGCCGAAGGGCATGACCTTGTAGAAGTACATACCACGATCCGTTATGAAAGATGTGCCCTCCTGGTCGGGTTTGTGCATGAGGATCTGATTATACCCAGAATAGGCGTCTATGAAGCTGAGGAGCTGATGTCCTGCTGTTGCATCGACGAGCTGATCTATTCTGGGCAAGGGAAAGCTGTCCTTGGGACAAGCCTTGTTCAGATCGGTGAAGTCTACGCACATTCTCCACTTCCCGTTGCTCTTTTTCACCATGACCACGTTGGCAAGCCAGTCGGGATAGTTGACCTCCCGGATGAACCCGTTATTTTGCAACTTGGTTACCTCTTCAGCCATGGCGGCGTATCGGACCGGATCGTATGACCTCCTCTTCTGGCGGACCGGTTTGCATCTCGGATCAGTGTTCAGCCTGTGGGTGATCACGTCAGACGATATGCCTGGCATGTCATCGTAAGACCAGGCGAACATTTCCGCATTGGCACGGAGGAAATCAATTATGGCAGATCGTTGCTCGGGACTGATCTGAGTCCCCACTCGGACGAGCCGATCCGGGGTATTATCCGAGATCGGCACTTCCTCCCAGGCCTCGGCGGGGAGGGGCCGAGAGTATGGGTTCGGCTCGGGCTGAGTGAAGTCGAAAGTTTCTGCGCTTGGCCACCTTCCCGAATCGGCGATGGAGTCAAGTTCCTGTGAGTTCGGCAGCTGACCCTTCTGCCTGATCGAAGCGGCGTAGCAGGACCGAGCCGAGCACTGATCTCCCTGAATGACAATGCAATCGTCGCCTACCGGACACTTGATAAGGAGGTTGGCGTAGTGGACGATACAGTCGAGGTCGACCAGAACTGGTCTGCCCAGGATGATGTTGTAGGCTGATGGCCGCCTGACGACGATGAAGTACGTCATGCAAGTCTTCTTGATCGGTCCCTTTCCAAGCGAAAGGGGAAGGTAGATGTGTCCGAGGGGCTGAACCACTTCTCCCCCGAACCCGACCAAGGCTGGAGTGTCGGTCTCCAGCTTATCCTCGCCGATGCCCATCTGCGCGAACGCAGAGTGGTAGAGGATGTTGACTAAGCTCCCTCCATCGACGAAGGACGCAATGGTAGTCCCGGCCACCTCAGCCACTATGACGACCGGATCATAGTGGGGGAAGATGATCTCATTCGCCTCGTCAGCCACTATGACGCGTCGGTCGGACATGACCATGGCTTCCCCTAGCCGTTCCGCCGCGGACCGTCTCCCCGTATAAGCACCTGACGGGGAAGGGCCCTGACTGGTGGCAGAGCCGAGTCTGCTCCTGACTGAGACCCTGGGTTCAGTCGAACCAGTTGGGTTGACATCCCCCAACCTGGACCGGATTGGGGATCGTTGGTCCGTAGCCGGTTCGGCGCGGTTTCCCCTCAGGCATTCGGGAGGATTTTTCCTGAAGGCCGCCTGTTTCTGTTGGAGGAGCCGGTGGGCTTTTAAGAACTCAGCCTGTTCGGCCGGGGACATGTCCTCGAAGCCAGGGAAAGGGTTATCCGAGTCCTGCCGAGCCGACCGGTCATCCATGTCGGCCGGGGCGCTTTGTCGAGAAGGGCGATCGGAAGCAGCTCTCCCGCTGTTCCCGAGCTGGGCGCGATGATGCGCGAGCTCCTCCGCCAGTTCGGCCTGTTTGGCGAGCAGTTCATTATTTTGCTTGAGAAGTGCATTCTCAGCGGCGAGATGTCGTTGACTCTCCCTGAGGAGTTTGTGAGCAGCTCTGATTTTTGAGGGACCTTTGGACTTTGATGTCCTGGGGAGTTGTGCTCCCCTGCTCTTCTCGGGTGTCTCAGGCTGATGATGTTCATCATTCTGAGACGCCCCCGACGAAGAACTGCTATCCCGATAGACGGTAGCCATAGTAGCTTGTGCGAATGAAGAGCTTAGCACTTGTGAAGATGAACACGACGGCTGAAGTCGATCTTCTCACAGACAGCGCCAATCTGTTGATGCAGATTCTCGTAAGGTAGATGCAACAACTTAGAAAAGCTGATCTGGCTAATCAGATGCTTTGCTGGATGATGAAGTGGGTGTTGATTGAGATCTTCCTGCAAGAGAAACAAGATCAAAGGAGATGGACCGGTGTGGTACCAGCTAAACACGCTCCGATGATGAAGTCAGTGATGGTGTTTGATGGCGGGCGCGGAAGAACAAAGGATGAACTTGGGAGAATGGGAAGAACAAGGCAAATGTTCTGGGTTATTCTCAATAAGTTGGGTATGCTATTGGGTGAGTAGGAGTTTTTGTGAAGTGTTTCCTGGATAGATCCATCATTTTGTGCATATATGGTGCCTTATATAGGCAAAGGAAGACTTAATGAATAAGTTACCTGCATGTGAATGAATGGTTGCCAGAGACCCACGCACCTGGTTAGAGCTAGTTGCATGCACAGCTATCCACCTCCTCAACATTCAATGCTGCATTGAATGCCCCATTAAATGCAAGGTTAGAAGGTTCAGGTAAATTCCCCCAGTAGTTAAGAATGCAGACTAGATATTCTATCTGTCAGAAGATTTGTGTCAGGTGCATTCAAGTATGGCGGTCCGTCCCAGCGTGATCTTCCTGGGAATGGCGGCGGAGAGCCGAGCCGAACCGAACAGATGTTCTTTATGCGTATGCATGAAGTCCATATGTGATCGGATCGGACATGTGATTCCGGACCGAGTCGACCCAAAAGATAGGGGTCCCTCCGAGCCCTAACTGGCCGACGTCAGAGCTCGAAAGGAGGTCACTTCAGTGTCGAGCCGAGCCGAACCGGGATGACAATGGAAAGACGGACACTCAATCCCTTGGAAGATCATCGGTTCGGCTCGGACCGAACATGGAGGGCCCGGAATGGAGACCCGGTCCGAGCTGGCAGAGGAAGTGCTGATCAGTGATGATGTGGAGGTCAGAGTTTGACCACTGAAAGTCAACTCCGATGTTGGTTTTGACTAGCCACGTGTCGAGCCGTGATTGGCTGCTCGGATCAGTGTGGGTTTTCCCACAAACAATAAGCTATAAAGGATATAAGGGTAAAGGGTGGGTTGATAAGGGTTGATACTAGTCTACTAGAGTAGACCGAATACCTATAATGTAGGCCGTGCGTTTAGGTTCAATTTAAAAAGGCTTTATAGTGGCAACTGCGTCAAGCTCCATTGTTGCCCCTTTTCTTTGGGTAATCCTTCATTGTATTTCACCACTTCCGTAATTCACCTAAATATAATGTATACTTTATAATTCTCATTTTTAGAGAAACTTATGGCCTATTTGGTAATGTTTACATAACAATTTTTAAAAAACTGTATTATAAAATGAAAATGACAAATTAAATTTTGCATTCTCAATATATGATAATGCGTCTGGCAGCGTAATTGAAAAACAATTATATAAAACAAAAATATTGAAAAACATATTTGATATTAACCAATTATTACAACCAAATTATTATATTTATAAAAGATATTAATTATAAATTATTATTAACCAATTTCATAAAATATATAATTAAAAAAAAAAAGTTTCATAAAACACAATCCACCTCGGCCAGCGTGACTACCTTGGAAGTGGAAGAATTGTTGGTGACCGTATTATAAATGGAGACAAGACTGCAAGTACCTATGATCTAGTTGAACATTTGTATTTTCTCTATGTAAGGGTTGTTAAGACTCGTGAGCTTCCTGTCATGAATGTTACGGGGAGTCTTGATCTATTTATTGAAGCGAGAATTAGAAACTATAGAGGGATTACAAAGTATATATTTTGAGAGATGGATAGATAGATAGAGAGAGAGAGAGAGAGAGAGAGAGAAAAAAAAAAGAAAAAAAAAAGAAATAGAGGAATAGAAGAGAGATGGGTGAGGTGGGCAGCAACGGGGGGTACGGCTGCTGTCGGAAGTGGGTCTGGCTAGGTGGGGAGGAGGTGCAAATCACAAGTTTTATTATTATTTTTTTTCAGTTGTAAATTTTTTTTTATTTGTATCTGTGTTTTCTATGTTTTCTAAATTCACTGAAAACATCATTTAGTTATTTTTTAAATTTACACTGTAAACTAGAAATTCTATTGTGAATTTTTCAAAAACTGTTTTCTCAATGACAACCAAACGCATTTTTGTCATTTTTTGAATTTGTAAAATACAAAACCATTTTATAAAACGTTACCAAATGCACCTTTACATCTCTCCCGTTTGTAAAAGCTCAAAATCTTAATGTTAATTCCTCTTAATAAATTCAAAAAATTTCATCATCCGAAAAAGGAGAAGAAAAATAGAAATCTATGTACCTCCTTAATAGCGCTTAATGACATTGTGTGACATGTTAACGCACGAACCTCATCACCGCATCACCTTGTAAAAACAGTTCATAAAACTCTTGTGCATATCTGACTTTTTTTCCTCTTCAATTTAAAAGGGTTTTGACATTTATATGAAATAATCACATAAAAAAACAAGGGAGCAAAAAGGGGAGGGGGTGGGGGTGTTTAAGTCATTTTGTGACAAATTAAATTGATGTGCACGTTTTATTGAGCTTGAAACAGAAAACCCAGTTGTTTTTTTTTTAATTGGACAAGGCCTGAAACAGTTGTTTCCAGGTTGCTTCATCGGTGTTTATGTATTGCTTGAAAGGATTAACAGAAGTTTTGGGACAAAATGCAAGCGAAGAAGAAAGCATAAATCTTTCTTAACCACAAAGGCTCAGAATGCGCGTCAAAGCAGAGAAAACGAGTGTATGCTGCGTTGTTCACGTTGACGCATGCTCATTGCCTTTCGTCCTTATGTGACTTGGCTATAATGAATGTGCATTGTATTGTATGTATAACAGTATAACAAAGGTTAATTACAATTTATCCCCCAAATTATTGGGTAATCACATTTTTTAACTCAAACTAAATGTTATGAGACTTTGTCCTCCACGTTATGTTCCATTAACACATAATTTTCTTCTGTAAAAAACATTTAATTTAGCTGTTATTTTTACATACGTGACATTCTCTTTAAGCGTCATGTATGTAAAATTAATAGAAAATACTATTTTTTTTATGAATTGAAAAATATTTTGTTTGACAAAATATAATATGATATTTTAACCATTAAATATATTAGTTTCGTAATGATAGTGGGAGTGCGAACCCCCCAATAGTTTGGGGGGATAAATTGTAGGTAATTCATATAACTATTATATACCTGCAAATTAACTTGTAAATCCCTTTTGAAAACTTGGCTTGTGGGGTTTTTTTTATAAAGGATTCTCATGAGTCATGACCACTTCTAACAAAATACTGAAAAATATTATTAGAATTATAGTTATTTTCTATAACTTATTGACTTCGATGAAATTTTTTTTTTGGTAGATGTGTTGGAAAATCTAATAGGATTGATTATAATATTGAAATATTATAGAAAATGCAACATAAAGTAACAATTAAAAATTTTCATATCAAACTCATAACATAACATACAATCACATGCAAATATGAAATTCAATATATGAATTAGGATAAAAGAATACATGTTTTTGTTCATCAATAGAGTTATGTTTGTTCATAGTGGCTTTCTACCTTTGGATTCACATTTAGCAACACAAATGTCGTGTCTCTAAGAATAGTCCACAAAAATGCAATCCGAGTAAGGTAGATTAGAGTGATGATCAAGACTAGTAGCTCATAATCAAAACTCTTTTCTTCTATGTATGACTGGTTGTGTAAGGGAGGCAGTGGCGGATCTAGGAATCATTGTTTATGGGGTCAAGATTTAAGTCTAGTGCGTGAGAGTCAACGGCGACGACACCTTTTGTGACGGCGAGCTTCACTATATGCATGAGAGTTGAACTGAGTTTGGGTGAGATTAGAGTCAAATTGGGTTTGGGTTTAGGGCCATATTTATTCTCAATGTGAAAGGCAAAAATGAGTTGTCATATGTGTAGTCTGAATGTTAAGTCTTTCAATTTTTGTTTTTTTAAATAAAATTGTCAAAACGACATTGTTTTGACAAGTCTCTAAGTTAAAAAAAAAATAAAAAATCACACTTCCTAAACGCGTGATCTACTCTCTTCTTCTTCTCCTTGTCTCTTTCAAACATTTTCACAAACACCTTCTACCATTTCTTGCCCCTATAACTTCAAGGAGAAGCCATGACACCAAAGGGTCAAAAATTTTCATCTAGAGGTAGATTTATGGATTCATGGGGTCAATTGATCCTATTGACCCCACCTTGGATCCGCCAATGAAGGGAGGTGTTTGACTTCCTTTCGACTCTTCCACAAACTCTCAAAAAAGTGAAATAACGTACTTAAAAGCCTGGATCTTGGGTGAACTCTCACTTATACTTAGTAAAGATAAATAATACTTATTTATCATGTAAATGGGAAAACAAATTTTCCTAAATCCATAAGATCGCTTGTAGTGGGGGATTGAGTTGTTAAAATATTTCATTATCAATTATATTAAATAAAATGTCAAATGAAACTTGATTAATCAGATTTGGTTATTGATTTTATTCAAAATTAATTTACTAAGTTAAATATCTAATTTATATATATCTTATATCTATACTAATTTCTCAACATGTGCTACTAATATCGTTTTTGGTACATATGGTTGAGAATGTTGAAGATCCTTCAAGATAACAAGTTTTATATTAAGCATTTATTACGACAGTTATGTTGGTTCGACGAGTTCATAATCAACCTACTCTTCAGTTATAGATAACTAACTTCTCCACTCCATGATTGTTCTTTTGCCTGAAAAATATTCAAGCTCTCGTGGGAGGATCTTTGTTGATTTGTTACTTAATTAAAAAAAAAAAAAAAAAAAAAAAAACTACAGGTCCAATTGTCTCAACAAAAAAAAAAAGTCCAAGTAAGTAGATTCAAAAGTCAAACCCGTGTTATCCTTCGCCCACCAAGAAGAGCAACAAGTACAGTCAAACTTTTTCTGACAACCAAAGAATCAAGATGCACAGATCCACGAGTGCTTCGAGAGTCTCCGAGGACTTCGTTGTCACCTCGTCTTCATCAACTTCACCGCAATCATCAAGCTTCAAAGCAGCAGCAGCAACCACACACGACTCATCAGACCAGCGTCTACCCACATGCGATCCCCTCTCCCACGCGGCCAAGAGGGAACGGTGTCGTATCAGATCCGCAGACAACGCCATCCACTTCATACCTCTCGTGCTCGCTCTCTGCGCCATCATCCTCTGGTTCTTTTCCGATCTGGGTACATTCATGTTCATACCCACTTACCCATTTGCCCATTTTGCCTCATGTATTGTTTCCATGGACTCTCACACTGATCAACTTTGTTATCTGGGTCTTTGGAGTTGGAATTTTGTTTTCTTTTCTGTATGATCATTTTGCTTTCATATTCTGTGCAACTGATTCTTGTTTTAAGTACTGTGGCAATGTGTGTTTCTTCAACTGTTTATAGATGAGCCTAATGGGTCAGTAGTCTTTAGTCAATCTGCTTAGTTATTTGTGTTTAATCTTTGGTTCTTAGTTCAAGTTGAAGATTGTGCTTTAGAGTGATCACATGTTTTTGTATTTAAAGTGATCAGTTGATATGGTGTTTTAGCTTGAACTGCTAGGATTCAAAAATTATAGCTTGGACATGTTTTTTCTCTTGTTTTTGTTTTTTTTTTTCCTGGATAACTCTGTTACCTTGCACTCTTGTTAAAATGTTTGATACTTTGATGGATTGAACAGTGACATCAGATTTCTTGAAGAAAAGAAGCATTTTTTTAGTTATTGTTCTGTACATGTACTACATGTTTTTTTTTATTTTGTATGCATTCATCAATCATGTTGTTTAACATGATTGAAAACTAATTTGCCATACTTTTGTTTTGTCATGTGCGTGTGTATATATGAACAATGTTATGTAATATTGAAAAGCTCAGTTTTCTTGTGTAGGCTTCTAGTGCTAGTCATGTCTTTGAAATGTTAATTCAGGGCTTGTGGTATCCTTTTGGATAAAATTTTGCGTCCACTACCATCTATCAGTTAAACTGTGACGGGCAAGATGTGGATGCTTCTAGTTATGAATGATTCAATTGGAAAACAGTGTTTGGAATTTTTGTTGTCCTTGTTTTTTTTTTTTTTTTTTTTTTTTTTTTTTTCTTTTTTTTTTTTTTTTTTTTTTTTTTGTTCTTTGCATGTTGCTAAACTGATGCTTAGATATTTAAGTGATTCACTTGTTGTCAGAATGAAGGTTGGGAAGATTGATGGTGATATTGATAGTGATGAAGGAGCAGCTTGCCATTAAACATAGATTGGAGGAATTTGATCTGAAGAAACAATTTATGCATCACGTAACACACACGATTATTGGACTAGCAGGATCCCTCTTACTCGAGAAGGAACTCTTGTCAGCAATTTATATGAATGTGAGGTAATACAGACCAAAATCAATTTTATTAGAAACCTTGAACATATTCACAAAAGGTTTGTTGAAATGATTAAAAATTAAATCAGAAAGAATTTATCAGATTATTATTCATTTGATAATTACAGAATTGTATCGGTGCATTGCATTGTGATTTATGAAGCATTACATTAACTGAGAATCTGAGATCATGTTGCATAAATATGTCTGCTTGAGGGGATGATTCCATGCAAGTCTACAAGAATCATCTTGGTATGCAATCAAATTTTGTTTGTTTCATTGCCTACTGACTTGAATTATGTTATTCTATGTGTACTAAAGAGGCTAGTTAGGTTAGCTATCCAGAGAGATTCTCCTATATTGTGAAAGACTGTGAATTGTTGAGTCATTCTGTAATGCAGAATGTAGATGCAGGATCAATGCAGGATGTGAGAGAGCGTAACACTGCACGGTCTGCACCCTGATTGCTTGAATGCTGTCTCAGCCGTTGGTCTATGAGGGGTGTTCTAATGATCGCATCATCCGGGGTATGATTGATGATGTTCAACAGTTCTGGAGGCCAGTTTCTGACTAGTTCTATGACTTGATTCTTGAACACAGTCGGATCAGTGATTCTTGGACCTGCAAAAAGATGTCCCAATTGTTAGACCAATTATGGGAACTAAGAAGATTGTGCTATGAATGATTCCTGCACAAACAAATCTTTCAAATTTAAGTTGTTGGTGTGTTAAATTAAACTCATGCATAACAAGTCTTAGATTTTAGTAATTTACCTAGAGATGGGTATTGATGCAGAAAAACCAGTAAAATTTTGTAGGAGAAATAGGAATAAATTCTGCAAATGGATGCTCACCAGGAAATTATGCAATGCCACGAAAAACACAATGCCCTACATACTTGGTCTGAGTGAACCCCATCCACTTAGCTATAGGAGACCGAATCCCATCACAGCCAATTACAATCTGTTGATATCTCTCAGGCCTTGGAGAACTAGAAATACTTGGTATATACTGATTACATAGAATATAACTATTTGGATGATATTTACTAATTATCTTATTAACCATGTCTTCAATCGAGGTGAAACTAGTTCTACCTTAGATGTTGTAAGATGGTCCGAATAGTTTTATTCAATACTTAATAGTTAACCATCACACTTGGTGTCTAATTTTGACCCAATGATTCATGTGGTTACAGTTTTGGAGAAAATAGACCACCCGACTCATATTTCTTAAGGGTAAACATAGAGTATGTAAACTTACTTGCAAACCACATGAACTAGGTAAGTTCGGATGTTCTATACTCATACAAGTTCGAACTTAGAACGTCAAAGTTACCATAATTCTAGTGGAAAAAAATGTGTGCCAAAAATTTAATGCATAGTGTCAAGATTGAGCTAACTGCATAGAAATAGAAAGGAAATTCAGAAAGTAGATTAAGAATAACCTTTGCGGAGAGTGGAGTACCATCCACTAGTTCCATCAGAGCTTCTCCATTCTCACTTTTTTCAATCTTTGCAAGCTTTGAAGAGAAATGAACCACACCCTGTGGCAGTTGATTGGCAGGAGTCCCCAGTAGTATTCTCCTCTCCACAGCACGCACCTCTTGGCTGTGCCATGCATTCAGTAACAAATTGAGTCCATGATTATTGAGTAGGAAGGAAGATGAAGACTAAGTTGATTACCTTTCATCTGCATCTTTGAACTTGAAGGAGCGTATCTCCCTTCCATCTTGTGACTTTATCACCATCCTGCACAGCACAGCTGATTCCATGATTATTGAGTAGAGGCCGGTGGGGGTGGGCTGAGTTTTATTCATCTTCTCTAATTCTGAAAGTTTTTTTAATGTTATTAAAGGTATAATTGGAAATTTTGAAATAGGAGGTCAAAACAGCAATTATGGGGGTCCAAATAGACTCTCTCTTAAATTTATACGTGGATTTTTTTGGCATAAGAAATTAATAAGATGGTCGTAGTGTCGTACCCTTGAATGTCAAGAAATTGGGTTCTGAGTTCATTTCCAACTCCAAGTGCATCCAAAGCCCCCCACCTATTTTTGAAAAGGGTGAGTGAAGTTCCACCAGTCCCAAGTGACTCTGCTGCTCAAGCACCAATGACCCAACTCCAAGCCTAATCATCCCATATAATACAAAATATGGATCCATAGTTGTAACTTCACTACAAGAAATGTGAGCAAAGCACACCCCTCATTAGTGGCTCAAAATGAGGTGTCAATTGGGAACTTCAGTCCCTATTAGCCAATTGACACCCATTTTTGTTAAAATCGAGATACTTCAGTCCCTATTGCCTAATTGCCACCTCATTCTATGCCACCAATGAGGGTGTACTTTACTCATATTTTTTGTAGTGCTTGTAATACTCTCTGGAAGCCAATAGCTTTAGAAAATGGAAAACTAGTCTATATTACAAGAGTAATGTTATTGAGATTGCATATCCTAGATTACATGTGTTGATGATATTAATTGACCATACGATAATTGACCATATAATGTGTTAATTAACAATTAATCATAATAATTGAGATAATAAGTACACATCAAATGAATGTCACGTCATATGTTAGATCGCTTGAGCATTTTCCATCATACACTTACTTTTGAAAAACAAGTTATGCAGTTATCTCCTCTAATATTTATAGCATGAAGGTTGCGTTATCATTCCATAAGTATGCAACATAAATCAGTAAAGTTCAGCATCAGATAAACAAAATGACCAGCTAGAAACATGCATGGATGAGAAAAATTCAAGCGCAGTTTTGAGAACTAATCTCATGATCCAAAGCAACCTGTGAAGAGAGAGTGCGGTGGCAAGGCATGCAATTCCAGCGCCAACTATGACAATGTCCTCGCTGCGGGCACTGGACTGAGCTTCTGCTTCTGGTAACTGAATTTCGAGCTCCATTTAGAATGGTTGGGTGAAAGCTAGAAGTGGGCTGTGAAGCACTAGGGACAAAGAGACCATTCTCATGGTTTGGTCACTTGACTCACTTGTATGTGTTTATGCAAACTATATATATATCAATAATGAGAAGAACTTATCTATCCATGTGATACTACATGACATCTCCCTTCTCTCTCTCTCTCTCTCTCTCTCTCTCTCTCTCTCTCTCTCTCTCTCTCTCTCTCTCTCTCTTCAAATCCGCATGAGAGCCATCCCAAATTCCATACATGGATATCAGTTGAGACTTGAGAGCCATAGAGGGGTGAGAGTCATAGAACTCGGGTCCACCTTCTGAATCTATATCTATCAAAATACCCAAAAACAGTCCCTTTTAAAAATAAAAGTTACTAACAAACAATCTAATATAGGGTAAAACAATATTAACAGATTTTAAAAAATAAAAATAAAATACTTTTTGATTTTTGGAAATCTCAAAAGTATCCCCACTTACTAAAAGCTCACAGTGTACTTTTGAAGGCTTAATTAAGAGGTAATATAAAAAAAAGGGAGAAATCAACGGTGACGTGGGGAGAAGGTGCATGCGGCACCAACGCAGGTTTCCCACACGATCTTCTCCATTCCTAATATCCCACATTGGAACTGCTATTCAGTTGCTCATACTTCCAAAATCAATCAAGCCCAATATTGAAGCTAGGCAAGCTTTCAAGGTATTCTATGTTTTCTTCCCTCCCCATACTAGTTTCTTTCCAATTATGTAACTCCATGTTCTTACAGTTAATTGATCCTTTGTGGTAAACTCTAATATTATTCCCTTGCTAAAATACTCCTTAATTTCTCTTTTTATATATATATATGTTAAGTATTCAGTAATTTTTGCAATTTTTTATTTTGTCTCTTATGGTCACCAACCGTTGGTTTCCCTCTTCTGTTTTGGTTTAAGAAATCCTCTCCTAATTCTTCTAGATAGTTCTTTCTTGTAACTTAAAATATAGAATTATTCTTTTTGTGTAATATTGATTGTATTGTACTTGTATATACATCAATACATGACCTTCAAAGTGTATCACGATTCCACTTATTCTCTAAATCTTAATTTCAGTGACTATATCTACTGTATAGTCTTTATGTAACTAATCTTGTGCAGGAAACAACTTACTTTGAAATAAAGAGAGCTATGGAATATAGCTAGCTAGGTTGGTGGCAGCATTTGTTGAATCCAAATAGTTGAGCTATATGTAGGACGCAGTACCAAACGTACTTTGAAACTAATTAATTAAAGTTTCAGCTTCTTAAATTAATGCATGACCATTGGAATAGTTTAAGTACGTATGAGAAAATGCCTAGGCATAGCATTGCATCAACTTTAGGAAATCCAGGGAAGAGCTTCGAAGTTATAAGAAATTAAATCTTCCAATTTCATAGAGGTTGAGATAGAGATAACGAGCCTCAGTTGAGAGCTAGATTAAGAAAGAAAATCCACTTGAGAGAGAGAGAGAGAGAGAGAGAGAGAGAGAGTTTAGCCACTTTGCTGGATTAATTAATTGTTTCTTGTAATCCCATTATGTAAAACATAGTGAAAAAATTATCATTGTTTGTCCGTAGATGCAAGTACATTTGCCAAACCATGTAAATTTAGTATCTCTTTTATTTTCAGCCGATTTATCTGTTGATGGCCACTTTTAAAAAATGCATGCATATTTTCGAGTCTCTTTAAAAATTGCTTTGAACTTATCAGTATTAAAGTATTAGTTAAATTCCTCGAATACTCTTACAAACGGACGTTACCTAACCTGTTAAATATCAGATTCAAGCATTTATTTTTTCGTGCGTACCTACACATTAGTCATGCCCACAGTTCGCCAAATTTTATTATTAGCTTGACTAACTTAAACGTGTGTCCAAGAATACATGCTGGCTTAGCTAGGGTGTTGTAAATACGTGTTAAATGCATGTAATCAATCCTTTTTAAAGATAAACAATTGATGCTAACATACAGAAATTAATTTGTTTTTTTAGCTTGGATATACACCGTTGACCTATTATTTGATGAGAGATTCTTCAATAGAGCAGTTGTTCCACGTATATATATAAAAGGATAGTGGTGGTGGTAGCACTAGGTTATAGCTTAAGTTTTTAGGATATAGTGGTTATCTAATATGATATCAAAGTCTTATTTTTAAGAGGTTTTTTTTTTTTTTGCAAATCTGAGAGGATGTTAACTTGATACATATGGCTTAAGTTTTGGTGGTACAAAAAGTGGTTGTCTAACATTTTTTATCCTAAGTCATTTCTCCATTCTCCTAAAGGATAAAATTTTGAGTAACTACAAGGGAAAATGGATAATTCCCGTTATATTGAATGTGTATTCTCTTAAATGGATAACTTATCGACCCATTGTATTTTATTCAACCTATGAGTACAATAAGCGTTCACAGCTGCTCAAAATTTGTGCCTGAGAATGAGATTTTGTATCTATTGATACTTAGAAAAGAGTATGTTATACAAGATGCCTTTTACTAATTGCTTGTTCCTATTGAACAATGTCCACACCTAAATTGTGAAAGGCTCCTTGACCAAAACAAAAAGGGAGAAGTTCATTAACACCTCCTGAAGTTTGGATTTATTTCGGTCAGACCCCTCAGGTTTCATTTATTCCACCAACGCCCTATATTTTTAACATATGCAAACTTTTACTAACAGTCAAAGGGTAAAATTATCATTTGAACCTTATAAAAATATAAAAAAAATAAACATCGTTCTCTTACTGGAACCTAAACTCATATTTTTGTAACGTTCAAATGATGATTTTACCCTTTGACTGTCGGTAGATGTTTGCTTCTATTAAAAATATGAGGTTTTGGTGGAATAAATGAAACCTGAAGGGTCTGACTGGAATAAGTTCAAACCTCAGGGGTGTCAACGAACTTCTCCAAAATAAAAATTGTGAACGGCTCGTTAAATAACCAAACAATGTATAAATTGGTCCATCCAGTGCAAAAAGTAGCAACCAACCAAAGATGTCTGGAAAGCTTTTCTCACTAAAAGCAATTTCCTCCTCTCTAAGGAACACATCATCTGTCCAAAGTAAGGCCAGCAAGGCCCATGCAACCCACTTCAAATTTCAGAAATTCAATTCCCTTGCTCACAAAGCAGGGGAACTTTCAAACAAAACATTGTTTTTCCACTTTGAAGGAACATTGTTGAGATCATCTTCACTGTTTCCTTACTTCATGCTTGTGGCTTTTGAAGCTGGTGGGCTCTTGAGGGCTCTTGTTTTGCTTCTTTTGAGCCCTTTTGTGTGTTTGGTTGGTGGAGAGCTGGGGCTCAATGTAATGGTTTTCTTATGCTTTTTTGGGCTTAGAAAGGAAGGAATGAGAATTGGAACAGCTGTGTTGCCCAAGTTCTTCTTGGAGGATGTTGGGTGTGAAGGCTTTGACGCTGTGATGAGTTGTGGGAAAAAGGTGGGAGTTAGTGACATGCCCAGAGTCATGGTTGAAGGGTTTTTGAAGGATTATGTCGGGGTTGATGCTGTAGTTGCAAGAGAACTTAAGGTGGTTGGTGGGTACTTTGTGGGTTTGATGGAGGAAAAAAAGGCAAACAGCTTGGATGCAAATCAGATTCTTGGAGATGAGAAATTATCAGGTGGTCAAGCAATTGGTATAATTGGTTGCCACAAGGCCCACAAAAAATCTCTCCATCAGCAACTCTTTTCTCATTGCAAGGTTGGTCCGTAATTTGTTTGAAACTTTTTTGGGTTTTGATCGAACTCGAATGGTATTCTCCTTTCAACCTTTCTTTCTTTCTTTCTTTCCACATATTTTTTATAATTCTTATTTATTTGATAACAGTTATATAGATAAATATTTTTTTATTTGATTTATTTTTTGTATATATGATTTTAAAGGATGATTCAAAAAATAAATAGTTTTGATTATAAAACTACACTGCAAAATAAAATAAAAAGAAATACTTGGATCTTCAGCTTTGAGGACCTGCTTGTTCTAAGCTTTAGGTTTCGTTTGGAATTGTGGTGCAGGATCCAAAAACTACTGTGAATGACAATTCTCAATCACCTATAACAGTCTTAGTGTTTGATAAAAAAATAAAAAATTAATTTCCCCCACAATTTTCAACTCCCCACAACAAAAACAGAAAACAGTTTCTAGGTACTTTTGAAAGTTGCAGTGAATCACAATAACAATGAATATTTTATTTTACCCATAATACTCTTATTGATTTCTATAATTTTTATTTGTTTATTTTAAATTAAAAAATATGTCCATTATTAATTATATTTTATATTGTAATAATTAATTATGATATTTTATTTGTACGATTAAAATTATAATATACTTAAAAAAAATAATAGACATACTTATTTAATAATGTTGTTTTTAAAAAAATTAATGCTAATAAAAATTTGTAGCCACAAATTTAAAAAATAAGTAAAAAAAACATTTTAGTTTTACCAAACAAATAAGTGAAAGACACTTACAGTATCATATCCATTTTAATAATTATACACAGTCATAACATTTTTACATTAACATTTACCAAATAATTTGATACTGTTTTTTGCACTCACAACACTTTTGAAAACATATATAGTTTACCAAATATTCAACTGCTTTACTTTATAGCTGACTTTACTTCACAGTTATTTTACTTGACAGCTGACTTTACTTTACAATTATTTTACTTAACAGCTGTTTTTCCTCACAGTACTAAACTAAACGACCCTTGATGTTTGATGTGGCTCAATAGAATAAAGACATATGTTGCGTGCTTTTAAATTTTTCTAAATATATAGCCAAACACTCTACCAGCATTCTTAACTACGTAACTAATTCAACACTCTAACATCCCCACCCCCACACTCCTACCCAACCCAGCAGCCACATCCCTTCCCATCCTCACTGCAGGAGTCCAACGCTGGCGACCCCATCACCGTCGCCGGCGAGACCAACCGGCGGAACCCTCCCCTCATCTCTCCACTTCTCTCTTTTCTTCTCATCTTGAGCACTTTTTTTTTATCGACACTTGAGAAAATTTTAAACATTCATCTATAAATCTTTGTTTAGATAGATTAGTTCAACAACATCTAGGTTCCCTGCCATAATCAAAACTAAAAGAGAACCAACATTATTTAATTAACCATCCATCTTAAGTGTCAATCCAAAAAAACAAAAAGATTATCTTAACAGAGAGGAAAAGAGACGGAGAGAGTTGAGAGGTGGTGGGGCTCTCCGGCGTTGGACTCCGGCAGTGAAGATGGGAAGAGATGTGGCTGCTGGGTTGAGTAGGTGGGTGGGGGTGGAGCTAGAATGGAGATGCTAGAGCTACATGGTTAAGAAAGTTGGTAGAATGTTTGGTTGTCTTTATTCTATTGGCCACATCAAAACTCAGGACAAGAGGGTCTTCAAAAAGTGAGTACCAAGTATTTTCCTAAGAAAAATTAAAGAGAAGTTCAAAGGAGAAAACTAACTAGCATTTTTCTTTGAGCTATAAACTTTAATTTTTCTCTTAATTTAATTTAACAATTAATTATACCCTTATATATGTTTGCAGGAGGAGGTTTACTTGGTGACTGAAGCTGAGAAGAAAAACTGGAAAACCCTTCCAAGAGAGAAATACCCAAAGCCATTGGTCTTCCATGATGGAAGATTGGCCTTCAGGCCAACCCCACTTGACACCTTGGTCATGTTCATGTGGATGCCACTAGGAATTTGCATCTGCATAATCAGAGCCCTCTCTGGCATATTTCTACCAACCAGAATTTGTGCCCTAATTATGGCCTTTACTGGGACAATTACCACAGTTTCAAGACCCAACATCAATAAGTCCTCCAATATCACCTCATCAAATGGTACTGATGAAGAAAAACCAAGGGGTATGCTCTATGTGTGCAACCACAGAACCTTGCTTGACCCACTCTATGTAAAACTAGCTCTCAACAAACCTCTTAGTGTAGTCACATACAGCTTAAGTAAATTTAGTGAGGCGATTTCCCCCATAAGGACTATCGGATTAACAAGAGACAGAGAGAGAGATGGGAAAACCATGGAAAAGTTGCTAAGCCAGGGTGACCTTGTGGTTTGCCCAGAAGGAACCACATGCAGAGAGCCTTATTTATTGAGATTCAGTTCCTTATTTGCTGAGCTGACTGATGACATAGTTCCTGTGGCCTTAGATGTGCAAGTGAACATGTTTTATGGAACAACTGCAAGTGGGTTTAAATGCTTGGATTCTCTGTTCCACGTTATGAACCCAAATCCTGCTTACACCGTTATGATTCTTGAGAAATTACCAGGACCATACACTTGCAAGTTTGGTGGGAAATCAAGGTTTGAAGTTGCCAATCATGTGCAAAATGTGATTGGGAAAGTCTTGGGATTTGAGTGCACAAGTCTCACAAGGAAAGACAAGTATATGATATTGGCAGGCAATAATGGGAACATAAAGGACTCATAGTGACTCATGGCTACTGTGAATGTGTGTAAGCCCAGCAGATTTAAGACATGTGCATGGTGAGAAAAAAAGCATGCAAGCATCAATAATACTAGATAGATTATATACACGCCATATGCGATGTTGAGTACAGAAATAAACGAGAAATGAGATGGAAGTTGGACAAATAAGAAAAGAAAATATAATGTAGGGTATATGTATGTGGATGAGAATGATGATATTAGGTTATGCATTACTAAAATCATCCTTACACAACTTGTAACCTTGGTTGCTGGTCAAAAAGTGGCTGTATGACAAATTTTCAATAGGTCATATACACACACGTACGTGTTTTATCAACTATGGGCGCACACATGTGTGCTAAATTCGTAGGACATGATATGCTGTTAAATGAATTAATTAACAAAATAGAGACAGCTAGAACATTAAATTGCCAGACTTTTAATGGGATTCAGGTCATATTCAAGAAGTGCACATACCCAAATCGCTTTGTAAATGTCTATATATGTTGTGTATGTGGTGTAAACATGTGAGGAACATCAGCTTTATAAACATAAAGATGCCATATATGATATTCTGATCTGGAGCAAGCAAAACCAAGCGAAATTATTGTATGTCATTGTATGTGACCGATCAATTTCATTACTTGATCCAATTAGCCCACCGGTCTCTTTACCAGGAACAAATAGGCAGGAGTAATCTTTTGAAAATACAAAGAGAAGCTTTACTCACAATTAGTATGGTAAGATCTTTACAATATATTCTTGCATTCTCCAACATTACACAACTGGATTGTGTAGAGGTTCACACTCAAAATTTGTATGCTCCAACATTGGCCCTAGCCTAACAAGCTTGGGGAATATGACATTGTTCCGCACAGAACAAATAATCGGGCTGTCCCACTGCAAGAGTGACCCGACAAGATTTGCACGTATGGTTAGCGGGAAGATGCGGGGCCATCTTTCACTTCCATAGGAGCTGAGAGCATCTTCCAAGGATTCCGGTCCTGACCCGATTGCACCTGCAAGCTTTCTTGCCAGAACTACTGCATCTTCCAAAGCACAACAAGCACCCTGCCCAAGATTGGGAGTCATTGGATGCCAAGCATCTCCTACCAGCACAACTCTTCCGGCTGAAGCTGGAGGGCTGATGGTTGGCCACAACCATCGGTCTACGAGGGGTGTTCTAATGATCGTGTTGTCCGGGGTATGTTCTATGATGTTCAATAGGTCTGAAGGCCAGTCTCTGACGAGTTCTTTAGCTTGCTTCTTTAAAACAGATGGATCAGTAATTTTTGGACCTGCCATAACATGTCCCACAGTTTTAGAACAATTTTGGGAACTTGATTATTGGGGTATGAATGATTTGTGTAGATTCCAAACATTGAGCTGAACTTTCAAGTTTAGTAATTAACCTGGAGATGGGCTGTTGAAGCAGAAAAACCAGTATACTTTTGTAGGAGATACAGGAATAAATCCTGCACGCTGCCCCCTTCCATAGATTTGAGTCAATCTTGGTTCAAATGGCTGCCCACCAGGATATGATGCAAGGCCACGAAAAGCACAATGCCCAACATACTTGGCCTCAGGGAACCCCATCCACTTGGCTATAGGAGACCGAATCCCATCACAACCAATTACAATCTGTTGATATTTATAAAAATGAGAAAATTAATCAACTGAATGAAAAGACTCAAACAGCAAGCAAGGATCCTGATTCCTAACACATATTGAGTGTTGCTATTTGGACCACATTTACTGATCACTTTGCTAAGTATGTTTCGAATTGAAACTGGAATATAGACCACCCTACTCATATTTCTTGGAGGTAGTCTTTATGAAGGAATCTAGGCATTCCCAAAACTAATTGGCAATGAAAGGAGTAATCAAAACCCTTATAAGACACTATGCAAGGTTATAGTTTTCCAATGTGTGATAACACTCCACATTCTCACAAATACATTTGTGTTTGACCTCAAGTTCGTGAGTACAAGCTCTAGAATAAAACCCAAATACACTGACAAACCACACATATGAGGTAAATTCAAGTGTTTTGCACTTGCATAGGTTTGAACTTGGTACGTCTGCGTTTACGACTAGCTCAACTTCACGTTACCAGTCTAATGAAAAACTGTTCACCAAAAATCTATTGAAAAGGGTCAAGATTGAGCTCTCTGCAACCTGCATAGAGTTAGAAAGGAAATTAAGAAAGCAGATCAATAGTAACCTTTGCAGAGAGCTGAGTGCCATCCACTAGTTCCAACAAAGTTTCTCCATATTCACTTTTTTCAATCTTTGCAAGCTTTGAAGAGAATCGAACCGCACCCTGTGGCAGTTGATTGGCAAGAGTCTCCAGCAGTATTCTCCTCTCCACAGCACGCACCTCTTGGCTGTGCCATGCATTTAGTAACAAATAATTGAGTGTAACAAAAAGGAAAAGTTGTACATGATTGAGTAATCAAGAAGATGAACAGTAAGTTGATTACCTTTCATCTAATTCATCTTTGAACTTGAAGGAGCGTAGCTCCCTTCCATCTGCTGTCTTTACCACCATCCTGCACAGCTGATTCCATGAACCAGATCAGGGGAAATTGGGTACATTTTTATAAAATGCAGAGCTTTTAAATTAATTTAGTTGAAATTTTCAACTCCAGCCAGTAGTATAATCTAAAGAATTGATTTGAAATAACACTTTTCTCTCTAGCATGTAGTGGTAGAGAGTATTTATCCCAACACTCAAATATGACGGTTAGAAAGTAGTCTATTTGAGTTGAGATACTAGTAATCTAATATTAAAAGCATTTTAAAAAAAATGGTACTTTAATTAGAAATCCAAAATGAGAAAGCAATTTAATTCAAATATCAGCCGGTTCAAAAATTAAGTTGCAGCTCAATCTGTCCATGGTTTAGTAAAGTATCTGTGAAGCGTTTAGTGGGCATTGCCGAACAAAAAATATGTATCTACAAGCAAAAAAGATGCATGCTCGGCATCCACATACACAGACAAATTAGGCTGAAACTTAATTTTTTATTTGGTTGGGTCTCTAATTAAAAATCTTTCAAAAACTGGGTTTTTGAATAATTTATTATTAAAATGATATTAAAAACATGAACAAGAGAAACAAGATATACCCTTGAATTTCAAGAAATTGGGTTCTGAGATCATTTCCAACTCCAATTGCATCCAAAACACTCCACCCATTTTTGAAAAGGGTGAGTGAAGTTCCACCAGTCCGAAGTGACTCTGCTTGTTCAAGCACCAATGACCCAATTCCAAGCCTAAATAGTCCTCCAAAACAATACAAAATATAAATATATTGTAAAACCCTCTGGAAGCCACAATAGCATAGCTTACAGCTATACTTAGACCTTTTTTAAATAATAATAAAAATAATCTCATGTTTTAAAATAATCAGGAAGTATCAGCAAAAGCTCTTATTGTTCACAGCAACTGGTGTGCTGCACAATGTGCACATAATATGGCAACTGATAAATGACTGGAAACGCTCACTTGTCAGATATATATAATTTTGTATGGACCAGTCATTTTGTGAGTTGTTATTGTAGACGCATGATTTAACTTAACAGTCTAACAATATAACATATTAAATATCTATAAAAAGAATAATAAAATTAAGAAAAACCTGTGAAGAGAGAGTGCGGTAGCAAGGCCAGCGATTCCAGCGCCAACTATGACAATATCCTCCCTGCGAGCACTGGATTGAGCTTTGATGACTGATGAAGAAGTGGGTTTCGTTCTGCTTCTGATTCTGGTAATTGGAGCGTGAACCCAATTAGATTGGCTGCGAGGATGTGGGCTAGTTTTAGAATGGTATGGTGAAAGACGTGGTTTTTGAAACACTAGTGACAAAGAGAGTACTACAGCCATGGTTGGTCAGTTGTGTTTATGCAGATTATGCAATAATATGGCAGAGTTTGTGATACTATGACTGTAAGAGATAGTCTGAGAGTCAGTGAGAGAGAGACAGAGACAGAGACAGGGGTGTTGGCAAGCCAATCAGCCATGGAAAATTGGTGGTTACTATGAAATGGACTTCCCCGGAAATTTATTTCTAAAGGCCCCTTTTGAGTTGTAGGCTTTGCTTCTGGTCCTGGGCTTGGCTAGTTGGGCCTTCAACGTGAGGCAAATATGGCATAGTGAAACTTTACTTAACCCAACTCACAGACATGTGCATTTCGTACCCTTTAATGTGATCAAAGATCACGTTTTCATCCCTTTGACTCTTTGAGGTTCAAAGATCAAAGCTCTTTAGGTGACTCCTTTATCTATACTATTATAATTAAGGGAATTTGTTTTGTCAATTAAAAAATAGAAAATAACAAGTACATACTCGTAAAACGTTTGAAAATTAAAGATAATATGGTAAGTAGTAACTACGTATACCAATGTTTAACCCCCACAATTCTCACCTTCATTTTCTTTCTTGTTACAAACTTACAATAGCCTCCATATCACATACATTACACAAGCATCTTGTATACATCAATACATGATACTTATAATTAAGCTTCTAGTTAATTTTAGGTACATGGTAGGTGGGTTGGAGTAGATGAGTTCATTGCTTGTATTGCTACCCAATTGAATATGATCCTATGAGGTATATGAAGCTGGTTGCATGATTGGTGTTTGATTGAATGACACTATGGTTGTGTACTGTGCTATTCCTTTTGACCTTTGAGTACACCAACAATTGCATGCAGTAATGGTGTTTGATAAAATGTCTGAAGGAGTGTTGATCTGGTGATGGTGCTGTCCTCCCTTTCTCAATATATAATACAATCTTTAATACGAGTATTGATCTGGTGAGCATCTGAATGAGCGTTGATCTGGCGAGGGCCTTATTTTCTTACTTGCTTTCATTTGATATGATGTACTGTGGATGGCAGTTTTTCGAAAATCAAGTTGTAGTTATTATATCTATGCTGGGTCTTGTGAAAGTTGGGTGGCAGGGCAGAGTATTTCCAAGTATTAAAACCCCTCATTTAATTTCATATTCAAAATTCAAACCACCCACAAAAATTCACCATGAGATCAACATAAAGTCCCAACAAACCAACAAGATATCTAAATATTGCATAATGATGTTTTTGATAATTATATAATAATAATAATAAAGTTGACATGTAATTGAAATTTATAACGTTGAAGCTTACTTGGGTCAAAATACTTCAATCAAAAACAAAAAAGGCATTGGATTTTGATCAAAGAATTGTATAAATCAGGGATTAATATATATTTTTTCTCATTTCTTGAGAGACTATATTAAAGAGAGTCCATTTAATTTTTGCACAGGGACCTCTAAATTTGGGAAACAGCTATGAACAGCCAATATGCATTACCTTCATACATTCAACCACCTAAACTATCATGAAGTAATGCAACCCTAGCTTATTCATATTAACCAAGAAAAAACAAAAGGGTGTAACTTAAGGAGATAATGGATCAAGCAAGGAGCCCAACATTATTGACTTTGAGATTGAGAAATTTATGTATGTAACGGTCATCACAATATACATACGAGTCTTATCATATAGAAGTCGATTTTATATAAATATTGAGAGTGTATGTACATTCACAAATTACACTCACAATATTCTTTTCTCATGATTGATTTCCTCAAAACTTTTATTTAGCTCGAAATATGGGTTAGAGGAAAGTTGTTGATCATAAAATCCATAAGTCAATTAGTATCCTCACATCCTTAGAAAGTTAAAATCAGGTAATTTTTTCAATCAACTTGTACAATATGCTCAATAATACATAAAATCCATAAGGATATTTTAGGTGTATTTTTATGTACAAAACAATGTTATTTTGAGTTTAGCAACGCTTGTAGAAGCACAACATATCCTTCTCTTATATAGAGTAGCGTAGTTAGCACCTTTCTCATTTGGTGTAACAGTTGACAGTGTGCAAAACATGGCAATGTGCAATAAGCTTATCCCAGACATACACATTGAAGCTGCGCAGAGTGTGACACCATTCAAGATCACAGACCCACGGTCTGTGCGCCGAGTGTCAGTACCTCACTCCTCCGATGTGGGATTAATTTTTCGACAGTGCCTGCACATTCTTCTCTACTACACAAAGGCAACCCAAGAGGACTCTCGTTGGTTTCATGTTGGGTGGATCAAGGAGTCTCTTGCAAGGGCTCTCTTGGACCAACCATTATTCGCAGGACGACTTCGAGAAGCATATAAGAACGACAACCATGGAGAACTGGAGATTGTGTCAAATGATAGTGGCATTAGACTTATTGAGGCCCAAATACAAGTAACCATGTCTGAGTTTCTTGGTTCCAAAGATAGCGAGGATGCAGAAGCTAAGCTTGTGTTTTGGAAAGGGGTTGATGAACAAGATCCCAAGTTCTCTCCACTGTTTTTTGTTCAGGTATGTGCAACAGCTTAATTTGTTAGAATGTGAAACTGAACTATTAACAGATTGTTTGATTGGCAACATAATATTTTCGCTTCATTGCTATTATATATGTTCATCGAATTTTAATCGTGGATCGAGCTGTTTCTTTCTTGTTTTTTTTCTTCTTCTTTTGCTTAGGTGACCAAGTTCCTGTGTGGAGGATGCTCAATAGGAATTAGCTGCAGCCTTCTTCTAGCAGACCTTTTGTTAAAGGAAAACTTCCTCAAGAAATGGGCTAACATCCACAACAATATGCTTTCAGAAAATAGTCTACCTCCAATCCCTATATATTACATCCCTAATAATATTTCAAAAGCTTGTTGCTCCCCCACCACCATTTTCAGCTCCAATCGCAGCAAAAACTGTGGGAAAACAATGATTTTTGACATCAATATGCCCGAGAATGTGGATTCAGAGAATGATGCATTGCAATTTTGGGTTGAAGAGGTAGAGAGCACATTGCCTCCCAAGTTTTGCATGTTTGTGAAGACTAAATCCTGCAATGCAATCAAGGTTGAGAAGTTTCCAAGAGATCATGGACTAGTTAAGCCGAAATTGAGCCTTGGGAGCCAAATTAAGAGAGCAATATGGGAAGATTTTGGGGCAAATGAGGTGGAGTTTCGTGGAGGGAAAAAGCCTGCTTGTTTTTCGTATTGGGTTGGATTCATTTGTGGTGGACTTGTTATGGTAATTCCATCAGCAGCAGCTGAAAAGGGTGTTCCTCAAGTCAAAGTGATTGTCTCAGTTCCTAGTGAGGAATTCTAGCTAGTAGTGGGCTTGATCAAAATCATAGTGTGTGGTTGATTTGTGTTCCTATCAATTTCCTGTTTCTCTCTTTAATTTGATTAATTTCTGATCTAAATTCTATGCATACGTTGTTGAAATGAGATTTAATGGTATGAGATGCATATGTGCATTACAAAAATTGCTAACCGTTAATATCAGTCATTTTTTTTTTCGAAAACTCTTAATTAATCACTCACTCATGCATTATGAAAACGAGAAATTGTTCTATAAGACCACATATAGTAAATATGCCCTTAAAGCCAATGGGATTTTCTATGTGACTCTGAGATATTTCTTATATGGGCATTTGCGTTATTCACTATATTTGTCTGTGGCACTAAAAAGGAAACGTGAAGAGCTAATGAGTTAATGGGATCCAAGAAGGAAACGTGGAGATCGAACTAATGAGTTAGCCTTTGGGATCCATGTTATCATACACTTAATGTTCCTAGTAAAGAGAATGGTAATTGAGCGTTAACATTCCATTAAGACTAGCACACAGTCACACACTAAGCTTTATCGCTTGAGGAGATAGTGGTCTCATGCCATGTGCGTAGATACACTAAAGTGAGTAAGTGGGTGCACGTTGATGAATGTGTTTACAGAACGTGATCATCAAGGGATATTAAAGTTTTAAAACGTATCAACCTAGAAACCCTTACAAGATGTAGAAAATAACTTGTCTGTTTTCGTGATAGAGACATGTTGATGTCACGGCAAAAAGAGAAAGAGAGAAGAATGAGTGGAGAGAGAGAGAGCCAATGAAAAGAAGGTGGGATGCCACATCTCCCTATCCTAGTGACAGGGAAGTTTCTCTCCAAGATGTAATATATGGAGCATAAAGATCAAGAAATACATTTTCATTTTGATGGGATTGGTGCAGGGGTGAAGCTAGAATTGTAGCCATGGGTGGGCTATATATGCAGAAGGGGTAGAGGGGGTTTGGACCTAAGGGCCTAGGGCTGCTGAAGAATAAGGCTGGGTTTGTGGATTGGGGTTGGCTTTTGGGTGGGCTCTGGATTGCTGCAGTCTCATATTAATATCTAAAATTTTTTGTTTATAATGGACTTACCTGGGTTATAGCCCAAAGTTAGCCAACCTATACATCTGTCACTGGATCTGTGTAAACTTACAAAGATCCTTGAACCATCAAACAAGAAAACATAGGGCACATGTGCATTGCTTCAACAGTACTATCAACTATAGAGCCATTTCCAATTATTAATGTGGGTCAGTAAAGTCGGCATGTCACATGACTCACATGTATTGTAGTACAATATCAACTATCAACTACCAACTAAACAGTATTATTCTAAATTAATCGCAGTGACAGACGCAGCAATATCAACTATCAACTAAACAATATTAATTGTTTATCATAAATAACTAAACAATATTGTACATTATAATCTCATTTATTAGTTTCTTTTGCTAAGATGATATTGTTTAGTTGATGGTTGATATTGGTTAATCTGATTGGTGCATTAATTAGAAAACGAAAGATGAAGAACGCCAACAAAATATTTATGTGGCGACAATTGTGTATATCCACTATCGATCAGTCCAGCTCACCCAAGAAATTTAACATGCATGAGGGATCAATTCATTCAATACTTACTGCAATGAATTATTGATTTCATAAGAATATATATTGAATCCAATTCTTAAATAAGCCGGACTGTATACACCACATGTAAAATACATTATTCACAATGAGTAGTCACATTCTTGAAAAGTTAAAATCATGTAATTCTTTTGATTAACTTGTAGAATATGTTGGACAATACATACAAGCAATATGGGTGTTTTGAGTAGGGAAATTACATGAATTCATTCAAGTAGTTTGAATCATTTTAAAATGGTCTAATTGTACGTTTAGTCCTTATGGTTTGATTTTCATTTCAATGTTACTCATATTGTTTTAATATTTTTAACAATACCCATATGGTTAATGTCCTTTACAATCCAACGACAAAGTCTAATTGTTGTCCAGTTTTGATCAAATTTTCCATCCTATTTCATGTCATATGAATGTAATTTGACATGTATTTATTTATTTATTGTTTTACTTGAGGGAGGGGGATCGAATTTGGGTGCAAAGTAGGCAATTCAACGACCCTTCATGTAAGGGTGCATAAACATGACTAATTAAGTTTTATTGATGACAAAATGGCACTTATAGCCCTACATGTAAGGTGCATATAAAGCCCTCTATAACTTCAATTAAACGAAAATTGAGATTTTGTCCCTAAATAAATAACATTGAAAAATGACATTGATTAACCGTGTAATTAATTTAGCCTTTTTAATTGGGTCCTTATAATTTAAAATTTTTCAATCATGTCGTAGTTTTCTTTTATTAGCAATCAAGGATATCTGACTAAAAATCTCTCAATTATTTATAGACATCATGTAAACATCACAATGTTAATTCATGGGTAAATTGGTCTTTTTCCTAGGTTTATTTCTACAAACTACATGATTTGCACCGAATAACTTATTAAAGAATAAAAAAATGGGAGACTTCCATATATATAAGTCCTTTAATTTTACATTCTACAAACGTACTAAAGTCTTATGAATTTTAGAATTTTAATTAAACTTCAATAATATTGTAACATTTCACGTTACATAATATTGGTTTATTAGTTTTTAATTTTTTTTCACGCATATCAAGCGTCAAGTGCTCGATAGCCATTATCGAATGTTCGGCAGTGTATTTTTACTTTTTTCTCGAGTTATCAGTATTAGTTTATCAACTTTATGTTAATTACGTTTTAACTATAGAATTTTGGGTGCCCAAAATTAAAACTTAACAGAACCTCCACAAATTAACCTCATTCAATTAGCCACACGCTAAACAAAATGATCGATAAGTTGGACCACTTTTTATAAGTCGATTGATCGGCAAGGGGCGGATGAACCAACACTTATTTTAAAAAAATAAAAATAAAAAATTGTCATTATTCATCAATAACAATGTATCCATAATCACTGTTGCAGTGACAATTCAAAAATCACATCAAATTAAATGATGTTGATATATATACCTTTTGTCTTTCTATTATATAAACATATAAAAATTTAATAAACCAACATAAAACATAAAATACAACCTCATGAGTCACATCCATCCTAATTTTGTGACTTGCAATTAGACAGCTTTGCTAGGGTCTCCATAGGCTGCTTTGCTAGCCTAGTCATGGAAGAGATAGTGGATCGAGCCTGCTCTGGAGCTGGTTGATGAAGAGCTCCCCGCAAAATACAGGGGCAACTAGCTTAGATGAATTTATCAAATTCAACCCTACATAGAATGCTTGAAGATCTGAATTAAAAAAAAAAAAAAAAAAGCTTCATGTTTTCTTACCCTGTATAACACGTTTGTTAATTAATTATTAGATGATCCTTTCACCCTTAATTTCTTTCCTAGGTACTAGAATCTACACCTTAGTAAAGTTACATTATCTCCCAAACTTGTCAAGAGTTTGATTAGGTCAATTAATTGCTGAAATTGGTCGAGAGGATGCAAAAGAGTCTGCTGATCGATCTTCAGTTGTTTTTGTTATCACTTATGACTTTGATCAACCTTGATGTAGGTGCAATAGAGCATCTTTTTAGTGATGGGGGATGATCAGTGTCTGTTAGTCCAAGGATGCTCATTTCTAATTTCTTATAACCCTCCATTTTAATGTATTTAAAGAAATAGTAAAACCCTTCGTTTTAGAGTCTTTTTGTAATAGTTATCCAGCTTCCCTGAATTAATATTTTGGTTTGCTGCTTATGTATGTATATTTTCTTGACTTTCTTTAGAGATTATGATGGACATTAGGGAGTCCTTGATTGCATCATTTGTCTGAACAGTTTCATATCCTTTGTGCGTTTGTCATCAATTTCATATTGTCTGAGGTAATTCTTTTCTACTTCCCATTTGAAGGAATTTTGCTGGGACTCTTTTGGTACTGTTCAACGAGTTCAGTGGGACCGGACCCCCAAAAAATGGTACAAATTCGGCTGGAAACATATACGAAGTCTGCCATAGTATAAGGATCACTAGTACTGCTCCCACTACTACAAATTTGATAATAGTGGACGGCTAAAAAGCTTCATCTATGATTATGGATGGTGCTTTTTAAACGTCCTTTATTCCTCTGATAAAAAAGGATGCTTTTTAACCATCCTTAATAATTAGATAAAGCGTCCTCTAATTGATGCTAAAATACAAAAAATACACTTTATACGTCCTTAAAAGGTGGCATAAAGAACACATTTTCACATAAACTGGCCTTAAAAAATGTTATATAAGACATTCTTTAAAATAAAATTGTCCTTGAAACTTGTATAGAAGACATTTTATAAAAAAATAAATAAATGTCTTAAATTGTTGTGAACCAGGACAGTTTTAATTGTAAAGGCGTCTTTGAAAGTACTAAAAACTGAAAATAAATAAATAAATAGTTTAATGTTCAAAAATTGTCTTTGAGCACACATTTTATTGTCCTCTTTGTATTAAACATTTTAGTAATAATTCACAGCTAATGAAATCTCAAATACAATTTAATATCCAACACATAAATAAATCATCATAAGAAATTAAAGTTAAAGTACCATATATATATTTATTTATTTACATTATAATTCCTTAATACATATATGATATATTTACATTAAAAAAAAACTGTATGTTATTTTTGGAAAAAACTTATGTATGTTATTTTTGGAAAAAACTTATCTATCATCATGTTATAGTGATGTAACATCTTTTGAATAAAGAGATAAAAACAAAAGATGAGAGAAAGAGAGAAAGAGAAAGAGAATGAGAGTGAAAAGAGAGATAGTCAATAAGAGAGGGTGGAGATACAATGTGGTATCGTAAATTTTTATCTTCCAATAAAAGTTCATGATATGATCATCTGTCTATTATCTCACAAAAAATGTTCATGATTAATAATCTCTCTCATGATCGAGAAACTATATTGCTCCCATATTCCATAATTGATAATTGTATAATATATAGTGCAAACAACTTTATAAGCAATATCATGCAATTGGATCAAAAGTCATGTATATCAATTAAACAAGACATCAAAAGTCATGTACACTAATGAGGTGTGAGAATAAGTTGATGAAGACAGTTGAGCCTAGCTACCGACTACCAACTACCAACACACAGATTGAGCCCTACCATAGATAGTGTTAGACCACAATGAATAGGGCAGTACCCAAAATCGCTTTTATGCGCAATTAATATTGTTAGTTCGTGGCCAAAAAAAGAAAAAATTTGTTAGTTCACATTGCATTATCTGATGGGTGCATTTAATAGAAAACGAAACAATAGCGAACGTCATGCAACTCGATAGTCGTAACAACTAACTATATTATACAATATTTATGTGACGTGACGACGGTGGTCTATATCCTTTATTTTCTATTTTTTTTAATTGAATGATAGTGTACATCCACTATTTCATTAAGTCACGCATTTTTATAGTCATATATAATATTTTTTTGTAAAATTAACTCCTACTCACATTCTTCAAAAATTTAAATCATGTCATTCTTTGGATTAACTTAACTTGTAGAATATGCTGGATAATAGAACATACCTCCCCCATCAACATTTGAAACCGGATTAATAATTTTGACTCCATTGCTATCATATTAGAAGTACAGAAGTTGCTACATTCAAAAGAATAAGACCAAAGTATAAATTTTCATGAAAGTAAAGAGAACAAAAGTATCGTTTGACCATTATTTAGACGGAGAGACTACACAATTAACCTTCATGTATGATGTTAACTCATATAAAAAATTGTTGTTTTGCATCTTTTACTAGATTCGTTCATGCTAAGATAAGATTTGGTTGTTTTCTTAAGTCAATTAGGAAAATAGTAAATTAAGAGAAACCTAGCTCCTAGAATAGATTTTTTCTAGCTTATGCCTAACCCACCATATTTGTTTTAGAATTATTATCTTCTAGTGACACACAACTAATGAAGTTACTTGTAAATACAGTTAAGGAGAGAATTATAGCAATGACCATTGAACTTTACCTCGAGTATCACTTTGGTCCACGAAGTTATTTTTTGAATTATATAGTTCATGAACTTTCACTTGTGTATCATTTTAGTCTATTCCATCAATTCTATCTATATTTTTTCATCAATTTTAATCACATATTTCCCGTTAGGAGAAGAAGAGAAGGTGAGTTATCATTTTTACCTTTCAAAATGAGCTCAAATGCTTGACACATGATTAAAATTGACGAAAATGATGGATGAAATTGACAAAATGGACTTAAGTGATACACGGGTGAAAGTTTGCAGACTATTGAATTCAAAAAATTAGTTCGTGAACCAAAATGATACTAAGGGTAAAGTTCGAGAACGGTGTTGTAATTTGCTCATACATTTAAGACATATAATTTTTTTTTTTTTTTGAGAAAGCAATAACATTGCATTAAAACAACCAAAAAGTGATAGAAAATATAAAGTTATAGCAAGAAGCCCTACAATTATAGAACAAACAAGCTAAATGCTTACAACGAAATAAAAACCCGATCTCGTAATTAAGCTAAAGGATAGACTTATTACCTATTAGGTTAAATATTGCCACCCAAGTCTAATTTATGACCGCTTTAATTTTGCCCTTAAGCATTTACATAGTCACACTTGCATTTGCGCGATCTCGATCTAGATGCAACATTTCACCTTCTTTACGAGCTTCAATTCCGAGTTGGTGGTTCTTGTTCACCTTGCAATTTTCATAGGTTTACCCCTTAGACCAGTGTTCATGTTATCAAGTTTCCTTACATTGTTGGATAAGTCAGCCAATTCATAATTTTGGTTTTGTTGTTTTCCTAACATACACTTTAGTTCGTTTTAGGTAATATTAACTATGGTAAGTGTTAATTATTGATTGAATAATTAAGAATATTAATTATTGATTGAATAATTAAAAATATTAATATTGATTGACTCAGTTTTGAAGTTCTTTTTGAATTTCGAAAATAATTTTCCTACAAATTTGGTCATGATAAATATACATAATAATAATAAGCTAAGTTACCTACTTTTTTTAGAACCACATAATTCACCTACTTTATCATAGAGATATTTATCTTGTTTGGGAAGCATATAATTTACCTACTTCTGTACTTGATTGTAAGTATAAGAATTTTCTTTTGTGTTAGCTTGGTTGTAGTATATGCTAACTTTACCTACATATGTAGGTTCTTTAATTGTAGGCAGTGGCGGAGCTAGAATGGGGCACCTAAACAATGAAAGCTATTTTTTTGGAAGAGACAATTCAAGCTATTTTTTTATTTTATTAGAAAACTTCTTAATTTTGTATACTCTCTTTAATATTAAATTTGTTTCATGAGCAAATATTAATCAAAGAGAAGAAGGATGTGTGAACAACTGACCACATCCAAAGTAAGAGAAAGGTTTGAAAGAATTTGCATGAGAGTAAGAGAGAGAGAGTGAAAGAAAAACAAAGAGTAGAAGGAAGACACCTTTCTTTTTTTTTTTTTTTTTTTTTTTTGTACAAAGAAGGAAGACACTTGAGAAAGGGGGCACTTTGATTTAGATTTGGGAGTAGAATTTTGAAATTTTTAGTTCTTAATACTAAAAAAAAAAACATTTCTTTTAGGTTTCGTTTTTTTTGTTGATTGCTTCCATATGATGAAATTGATTTTCTTGAATTCAATACAATCATGACATGTTGTTAATGTTTTCTAAGTTTGGTTATGTTGGTTTCAGATACTGAGCTTCAGTCAAAGATTTGTAAATAGGAGTTTATATTTGTAATTATTTGACAGTGTTAGTTTTATGTTATTATGTTTTTTTTAAGTGAAATTTCATCTTTCTATTCTTATATTCTTGCTGAAGTTTCATACTCCAGACCAAAGCCATTACACAGAGAGGGGAGCAGTCAAAACGCTGCATTAGAAAGTAGTTTACCATTGGATAGTGTCATACTAATTAATTTTTTAATTAAACTGTATTACTTTGTTAATAGTAGTTAGTTAGTTCGTTAGTTAAGTTAATATTGCCACGTGTCAAGTTCTTGTTAATATTGACATTTTTTTAATTTTTCCATGCGTCAGCTTCTAGTGACATCACTAGTATATAAGCACAGTGGTAAAGATAATAAATATAGAGTTAATTACACTTACACCCTCTGAGGTTTATCGTCTTTTCATATACACCCCATGAGGTTTCAATAATTACACAAACACCCCTTGAGGTTTCAAAACTGTTGCATATAACCCTCTATAGTGAAACGAAAAATGATAAAAATTATGCAAAAAAACATGTTAAGGAATTAAATAGTCTAATAAGATTACTCAAGGTATAAGGTTCAACCTCAATACAAATATTTTCTTTTTTATTTATTTATTTTTGTCTTGTAGGGGTTTATATGCAATAGTTTTAAAACCTCAGGGGGTGTATGTGTAATTACTGAAACTTCAGGGAGTATATGTGAAAAGACGATAGACCTCAGGGGGTGTAAGTGTAATTAACTCATAAATATATCTACCTTTAATGACCGGTTCTATTTGTGCAAAATTTCAAAAATTCCATTTCAGCCGATGAATAAAGCATTGACCATTATGGAATGTTAAACAATTTTTATGATTTTTATGTAATTGGCCCTTTGATTTATTGTCTTCTATTATGAAATCAAATAAGTCCTGAAAATCTAGCCATTAAATGAGATTTATCTTGGGTTATTTAATTAAAAGCCCAAAATAAGAAATAAAATTAAGCGAAATCTCAGCCGGTCCAAAACTTAAGTAGAAACTCAAACTGTCCACCGAGCGCTCGGCAGATGCATCTGCAAGTGCATCTACAACCTAAAACATATCATCTACAAGTTAAAAAGATGCATCTGCAACCTAAAAAATGCATAAACAAGCTAAAAAGATGCATCTACAACTTAAAAATGTGAATATGCATATGCATCTTGCAAGCTACCGAGTGCTCGATAGTGCATTTTTCCGTCTCTGCCCACGCGTACACAGACAAATTGGACTGGAACTTAATTTTTTAATTGACTGGGTTTGTAGTTAAAAATCTTTCTAAAATTGCGTTTATGAGTAATTTATTAATTTATCTTTTGTTAAAGAAAATGGCATGCTCTATAATTATGAGGGGAACACTTGGGTGTGTTTTAATCCTAAGTGGCTGAAATTTTTTAATCTAACCGAATCTAATAATAAAAAAATCAATAATTTAGAAGCTAGAAAAAAACAAATGGAATGGTATAAATCTAATTAACCCTTGGGACAAACGCCTCGGATCTCCAAATATTTAGGGTTCCAAAATTTTATAGACTATTCATATAGTTGTGTGTAATTATCGAGAATAAAATTATGTGAATGTATACAGAGGGTCGTGGCCTTGAGGGCCCATTTTTATGGTTCTTCTCGAACCTCGAAGATGCCAGGGGTGGCCTTGTATTCACCAAGAAACATATGAGAAGGGACCATTTCACTCTTAAATTAACACACTCGCAAGGGTGCGTAATCTCTAGGTCTAAGTAATGAGAGCAAACTATAAGTAGTGCCGTTCTTGACTTTTTAGAAGCTCGGGGCGAAAATCTAAAATGGGCCCTTTGTATATAAAGAAAAAAATTATAAAATTATGTAGGCATGTTTTTCATTTACTTTTGCTTGAAAATAAAAAAGAAAATGATACTTTTATTAAAAATGAAATGATATCACAATTTGTACAAGCTTTGAACAAGAAACTTTGGACAAGAAATAATTAAAGTTACAGGGCCTTTGGACATACAAGCTTTGAAGAAAATCCTAATTTCTTTGAAGACAATGAAGAGGATATGAGGACTAAAGAAGGGATTAAGAGAAACCCAGAGTTAATCAAAGAAGAGCACTGAGCTGAAGCCTTAAGAATTGAAAATCCGATTGAGAGTGGAGAGAGTCTGAGACAACGAGGAAGAAAGAGAAAATGAAAAAAAAAAACCTTATTCGTTTAATATAAAAAATTATTTTGATGTTTAAGTTTTTTCAATAAATAATTAAGTCTAAAACTGAATTTAATTATTACTTTAGTTATTATAAATTCAGTTTGGGTCTCTTAGAGATAAGCCTTGAACACCTTACTAAGCAAGTACATACCGTAGCTTAAATTTAATTCTTTTTAAATATTAATTATTATATATATAATTAGGCCCCCCTTGAAAGTAGGTAGGCCCTCGGTGGTCGCCCCACCCGCGCTGACTATAAGGACCTAAAATAAATTGAAACTGAAACTAAATTGAAAACCGACCAAAAATAAAGAACAAACAAAAACCGATTTTGTCATTTTTACTTTTTTTGGTAATGTGAATTAATGCAACACAGCAACAACTCCTTACATATAGAGTAGCGTAGTTAGCACCTTTCTCATTTGGTGTAACAGTTGACAGTGTGCAAAACATGGCAATGTGCAATAAGCTTATCCCAGACATACACATTGAAGCTGCGCAGAGTGTGACACCATTCAAGATCACAGACCCACGGTCTGTGCGCCGAGTGTCAGTACCTCACTCCTCCGATGTGGGATTAATTTTTCGACAGTGCCTGCACATTCTTCTCTACTACACAAAGGCAACCCAAGAGGACTCTCGTTGGTTTCATGTTGGGTGGATCAAGGAGTCTCTTGCAAGGGCTCTCTTGGACCAACCATTATTCGCAGGACGACTTCGAGAAGCATATAAGAACGACAACCATGGAGAACTGGAGATTGTGTCAAATGATAGTGGCATTAGACTTATTGAGGCCCAAATACAAGTAACCATGTCTGAGTTTCTTGGTTCCAAAGATAGCGAGGATGCAGAAGCTAAGCTTGTGTTTTGGAAAGGGGTTGATGAACAAGATCCCAAGTTCTCTCCACTGTTTTTTGTTCAGGTATGTGCAACAGCTTAATTTGTTAGAATGTGAAACTGAACTATTAACAGATTGTTTGATTGGCAACATAATATTTTCGCTTCATTGCTATTATATATGTTCATCGAATTTTAATCGTGGATCGAGCTGTTTCTTTCTTGTTTTTTTTCTTCTTCTTTTGCTTAGGTGACCAAGTTCCTGTGTGGAGGATGCTCAATAGGAATTAGCTGCAGCCTTCTTCTAGCAGACCTTTTGTTAAAGGAAAACTTCCTCAAGAAATGGGCTAACATCCACAACAATATGCTTTCAGAAAATAGTCTACCTCCAATCCCTATATATTACATCCCTAATAATATTTCAAAAGCTTGTTGCTCCCCCACCACCATTTTCAGCTCCAATCGCAGCAAAAACTGTGGGAAAACAATGATTTTTGACATCAATATGCCCGAGAATGTGGATTCAGAGAATGATGCATTGCAGTTTTGTGTTGAAGAGGCAGAGAGCAAGTTTGGTAGCAGATTGGCTCCCAAGTCTTCCTTGTTTGTGAAGACCAACACTTGCAATGCAATCAAGGTTGAGAATTTTCCGAGAAACCATGGACTTGTTAACCTGAACTTGATGCTTGGGAGTCAAGTTAATGGAGCAATCTGGGATGGTTTTGGGGCAAATGAGGTGGATTTTCGTGAAGGGTATAAACCTGCTTGTGTTTCGTATTGGGTTGGGTTCATTTCTGGTGGAATACTACTTGTTATGGCAATGCCATCATCAGCAGCTTATGGAAAGGGTGCTCCTCCAGGAGTGAAAGTGATCGTCACAGTTCCTAATGAGAAGGAATTCTAGTATAGTATCATAATCATAGTTAATTTCTGGTGGATTTGTGTTTCTACCACTTTATGTATCTCTTTTTAAATTGATTTAACAAAATTCATGTATAAGTTGTTGGAATAAGACAGTTGTTGAGTAACTCAGTTAGAAGGGCCGTAGAATTACCTACAATGCATCCAAGTTCGATCAACTCTTCCCTAACTCAAAAAAAAAGTTGTTGGAATAAGATTCAATTTTTCTATTAAAGGGGACCAATTAATGCCAGCCAAATATTCGCAGGCCGCCGGCCCAACCAAAATCAAGATCGGCACGAAAAAAATAAATAGAGGATTTGAAATACCCTTCTTCAAAAGATAACCATTCACTTAAGCCTTTTACAAAACTAATCAATTTTTTTTTAATAAAAAACTAGCCTATTTTGAACTTGAAATGACCAATCTGATCTGATCTGATCTCATTCCACACCTGGACTCGATCTGGACTATGATCAACATTTCCTTAACAAAGTTAAAACAAATTAGTTTTCTATTTTCTTAACAAAGGTTTAGTTTTCTAGTAAACGGTTTACTTTTTAAAGGAATTACAATAAATTATTTTCAAGTCCTGTTTTTAAAAGATTTTTAACTAGAAATTTAGCTAAATAAAAAATTAAGTTCAAGCCCAATATGTCCGTGTACGCGCCGACGGATTGAAAAAAGACACTACTGAGAGTTCAGTATCCTACATATGCATTTGCATTTGTACATTTTTAAGTTGCAGATACATATTTTTAGGTTACATAGGCTTTTTTAAGTTGCAGATGCATTTTTTTTAAATTGCAAATGACATATTTTAGGTTGCAGATGGAGCTTTTAAATGCATGTTAGGTTGTAGATGCAGATTTTAGGTTGCAGATGGAGCTTTTAAATGCATGGTAGGTTGCATCTGCATTATTGCTGAGCGCTCATTAAGTACCATCGAGCGCTTGAGAGTTTGAGTTTTTACTTAACTTTTGAGCTATCTGGAGTTTAGGTAAAAAAAAAATTTTATTTTGGTTTCTAATTAAAGCACCCAAAAAATTAACCCATAAATTAGCTACTTCCTCAGTGACATTTTAAGAAAATTTGTGCCATAGTTGGTACTCATTAACTACAATAGTTGGGTCGGTAGGGTGCAAGTCAAATAACAAGCAAGAAAATCTTCCCAGTACTCTGACCGGCCAGTCACATTTTGATGAATAATTAAATGAGTAGCCTGCTATTGAAAGCACTTCAACAATGGAGCCTGGTGATCATTCAATATTTGCCTAAACTGTTAAATTTCCAATTGATCCGCAACCTTGATTGTGTAACAGAAAAGGCTCTACAACAACTACAACACACAAAACTTGTGGAGCAGAAAATTGTTCTCTAGCTCTCTTTTCCACAAAAGCTGTTCTCAGGATATTGGGCAAACCCCAAATGGTTACCGTGTGGAAGTCCTTCACCTGATGTGTAAGTTTGAATAGGGATTCTTGTACCATACAGCCCATACACAAATTTTTTTAATCATATATAATATATCCAATGTATACACAACACTAAAAGAAAAATATGTATAAATGAGGCTACTTTTGTCACACTGCAGTGTACGTGGCAGAACAATTTAATTAAAACATAACATATGTCTGAGAAATAAAAAACTATCATCAAATTTATACACATATCATCTTTTAATCAAATTGTTTGATGCCAAGTATTACCACGCAATACAAACAATATATTACCACCCGGTACAAACAATATATACAAACTATATATTAATCCAATACATTTTTTCCCATACCATACAAAGATTGTACAATAAAGGGACCCTTTATAGACGTACTAAATATCAGTGGCGAATCCACAATGCAGTCAATGGGGTCTATTGATACTAAATTTTTTTTTCTTCCATTTAATTTGTCATGAATATACAATTTGACCTCAATATCTCTGAATTTTTCTTTTTAAAAATGGGCAAAAAGTTTGATGAAATGTCTGAAATAAACATTTCTTAAGTTAAGAAGGTTGAGGCACATTTACCTATGCTCAATTTCATAAGCTTATTTACCACGACTTTATATATTATAGTGACAAATTTCTTGATCCGTCAGTGCAAAATATCATCTATATATAATAGGTTAATTTCAGTTCAGTACTTCAAGTTTGTTTCAAATTTCAATTTAATACTTCATGTTTAAAATCTTACAATGACATACCTCATCTTTCTAATTTGTTACAATGTCATACCTCCGTCAATATGACTATTAAGATATATGTTAAAAGCTTATGTAGCACTTACATGACACTTCCACAATGATAACTAGAAGTCACGTGGTTTGATAATAAGACACGTCATGCCACGTGACATGTTGTCAGACCATGTGGCATCCAATCAGCATTGTGAGAGTGCCACGTAAATGCAACATCAGCATTTAACATATCTCTTAACAGTCATACTGACGAAGGTATGACATTGCAACAAATTGGAAAAATGAGGTATGACATTGCAAGATTTTAAACATAAGGTACTAAATTAAAATTTGAAGCAAACTTGAGGTACTGAACTGAAATTAACCCATATATAATCATAGATTGAAAATATGAAAACATCAACAGAAATGAAGTTGCAAATGTGATGAATGTTTGACATGAAATATCCATAAAGAAAATATCAAAAGACGTTACTTCTTTTTATCTAATATTTAATACCTATGTTGAATCACATGCCATAACCAACTTTCTGTAGCTTAATTAATTTTAGGGCAATTTACACAAAAGTACCTCAACTAACCACCCTATTTCACTTGAGTATCCCAATAAAAAAAACATTGTTCGTAGGTATCTCAATTACTGATTTTGCACACCCAGGTACCTCCGTCAACTATTCCGTCAGGAATCCGTTAATTGTCCACGTGGCACACTGACATACCTTTAAAAAAATGCCACGTGGACAAAAAATAATAATAAATGAAATAATTATTTTAAAAAATTAAAAACTCAAAAAAAAAACAAAAAAGAAAAGAAAAAAATGGAGTTGTAGGGGCTAGTGCAGCCTCCCTCCGCCTCTCACCCCTTCCTCCGAGACCCACCCAACCCAGCCATCCACCCCTCCGACCCCAGCTACCTTGCCGCCGATCCACCCACCATGTCGCCGACCCACTCGGCCACCCACCCCATCTTTCTCCCCCCTCTCTTCTCTCTGCCTCACTCTCTCTCTCTCTCCTCGCCCCTCACTTTCTCTCTCTGCCTCGCTCTCTCTCTCTCTCTCTCTCTCTGACCGAGCCACCCACCCCCTCTCTCTCCCCTCCCCTCTCCACTTTCTCTGCCTCACTCTCTCTCTCTCTCTCTCTCT